>JABFPD010000445.1:0-11623 GCA_022817545.1 Cremastobaeus sp. ZL-2020 | reverse complement strand
TATCTAATTTAACTATTCAGATAGTAATTTTAACTATCTATTTTTCTCAGTGTACACATTTTTTTACGTGAAAAAGTTTGTAGTGAAATTTTTCAATTTCGTTGCTGGTCTCTTATAATTTGAAGATAACATCTCATATGACATTATCTTACTTTGTCAAATTTCTATCTATTTTTTATCTAAATTATATTATTTCCAGGATAATGATATTATATTGCAGCTGCAATGCCAATAATTGCAACTTACGAAATTACAACACCAATTTTAATTATACAAGGGTGAAAACAAGGCAAAGATTTGAATGATAAACTATTACGTGAAATACTGATGTATTGCGGCAGTTCATTTGCAAAAAAACATGTCATTTCTATCAATATTGGAAATAAAACTAGCGCTGGAAAGAGAACAGGCGTCGAGAGAAAATGCGCGCGTACTGAGAAACTTAATGACTGGTTCATTGTATTTCATCTGCCACTCGTACCAAATACTCGTTATCTATTTCTCATGAGCTCGAGAAAAGCTTGCGCGATCCGCATACTGATAACGGCTGGACACCGTACAGTCGCGCCATAACCGTTTACAAGCCCTTTAAGGTTCGGCTCCGCAGTAAACTCTCATTTGTCGACGGAACGCGATAATTTGTATTCGCGCGCGCGTGTGCGTGCGTGCGTGCCCGGCGCTATGCGCGGCACACACGTCGCGATTTAATCTTGGCATTGAAATTTCGGGAAAATTCGCTCCGACACAAGCGAACAATCGGACCTCTACAAATCTCAGAATCGTAGCACTTAAAATGGTCGTCAAGCTGGCGGGAATTTCAAAATCAGCGATTTTCAACGTCGAAAAAAATTCTGCTGGTTCGAAGAGCGAAACTAAAAGCTAAAATGTACAAACTCTAAATATATGTTGAAAATCGCTAAAATAACCCTACTTTTGAATTTCCTGTTAGCGGATATCCTGCCAGCTCACCATAATACGAGTAAATATGCAGGTGGATCGATTCTGGGAAAAACAGCAATTCGATTAAAGCGCGAATAGATATTGGGACAAATTGGTATTCACGAGCTTGACATAACCTTCTGTGTGTCAAAGATACAGAAGGTTAGTTCGGAATCGCGTCTCAAATAAAATTCGGATATCTGTTGTAATCCTCCGCTGCGTATTTGTTCGCGCCATTTCACCGTTCACGCGATGTCATTAATTCGAATTCGGAAATTACTTATACCAAATTCTTGCTACAAATTATCGAATGGCAGATTAGTTGCTAATGCAAACAAGATAATTCGTAATTATTCAGGCGTCGACGAGAGCGAGCTTGCGTCGACGGCGAAACACCCGATGACACTCCGACGCACCGTTTCGAGTCAATCAAGAGGTAATCAAAGTAGTTTTTACCGGCAATTGCAGTTTATTGAATAAAACATCGATTCACATGAATCTATAAAAACGAAGCTGAGTAGACCATTCTCAATTTTATGCGTGATTTCGTCGTAAAAAGGAGAACCGTAGTCATATTTTTGGAGCTCATGGTCGGGGAGAGCCAAAAGCCATTTTTACTCACCCGCAGGTAATAAATCACGAAACTTCAATAATTAAATCATGAGCTATGTCAATAATTATTCTCTCGTATTCAAAGAATTGTCTAGTTCTCTTATTCTGTTTCGATTGTATTTATTACGATTGCTTTTGAGAAAGACACTAATTATCGGTATAAACGCCTTTGTCATCCTCTTAAGCGACTTACCTGCTTCGGCGTCTCTAACTTCGAACAATACTTTAATGATATTTTTCACGCGAGCACATTGCCTCGGCTTTCCACCGTCACAAATTTCGGTAATCTCGCTCCAACCGAACGAACAGAACTCTGCCAAGCATTACATTTAATTACACCCATACTATATAGAATAGGGATTTCTGCGTCAAACCCATTATTCATCGAGGCGAGGAACATGTCATTGAGATATTTAAAGAGCCTTGCTTGACCTTCCGCAGAAATGCATACGTTTGTAGTGAAGTTATTTTCTGTCAGGACATAGTAAGAAAACCAATTTTCTGCATTTCATGTATTTCATGAAAATTGAGTTAATGCCATTTTTACAATTTGTTGGACATATACTTTGTTTTGTGGAATTTATTTAACATTAAATTTTTTTACTGTAAGTGTAAATAGAAATGTCATACTACAAAAATGCCGTCTTATTTTGTCTCAATTTTTGAATACTAAATAGTGTTTAACATGTTAAAAAGATGGGTTATAATTTTCGAACACTTGAACAATTTTGAATAATGGGAGGAAACTTCTTTTAAACATTAGTTTTTGGAGTGTAAACTTTAAATCATTTAAAATCATTTTTCTCCAAATGTTAAAAGGTGGAGTTATCTGGTTTTTCCTTATAATCATAACATTTTATTAAATATAGTTGAATAGACGAATAGGGGCCCGATGACATAAAAAAATTGTCTGTGTCAAAATAGTCAAACTTTGAAATAATTCATTTCCAAAAATAAAATTGTATTCGAACTAATATTTTTTTCAAGTGCAACGTTTTCAACAATAAATTGTAATTTACAAAAACAATGAAGCTACAGTTGTTTGTAACTAATGATGAATTTCGATTAGTTTTAAGGTTTGATTGTTATTAACAATATATAATTTTCGTTTTAAATATTAATAAAATTTATTAAATTATTGAGTAATCGTTTTTTATTCCGAGTACACTTAAAAAACAGGTGCCATAAATTAAGACACTTTTTGTAGAAGGTTTTCAGTCATTCGTATGGAGTCAGATGTATGAACATCATTTAGACGTATAAACCGACGGAATTTAAGACGACAGAGTCTTAAAATAAGACGCTAAAAATTTCCATTATGTACTCTTTTTACAGTGTAAGGGGGGGGGCTTCTATTTCCAATTGCCTAGGGCCCCATCGAATGTTAATCCGCCACTGGCTCCATTCAAAATCATTGCTGATGCACTTTGAGATTTCAATACAGTACTTAAAGTTGCTGTTCGATTTAATAGGTTAAAATAGGTTAAAATAGGATAAAATGAAGCTCAAATTGCAAAAGCAATTGAAAAAGTAGGTGTGATTCAACTTATTGGCCGTGCAAGTAAAGCACATATAAAACAAACTTAAATCGTTGCTGATTCAATTTGACTTGTTAGAAAAATATCTGAATTCATTGCTACTACGAATAAATTCTAATGCTAACGGTTCAAGTTTAGAACATCAATTTAATACAATTCCAACGCGAGCGCGAATTTTTTATACAAATCGCCGAATTGAAGTTCATGAGAAGAATAAGCAAATATTAAACATTCGCAGCTGCTAAACACCCACGCGTCGCGATTTCGGTTGTCGTTGGCGTCAGAAGGTGGACTTTCGCGTCGGCGACTGCTCGCCATTGAGCAATCTGCCGTCGTTTCGGAGGAACTGAGTCCAGATATAACCATTACTTGCGACATTATAACGGATGCGCTTATGTATGTGCGCGATACCATCTCCAATATGAAACAATTAAATTGTCCTTCTGGGCACGCCCATTCATTACAGATTATTTATGCCGATAAAGCGAATACCTGAAAATTATTCTAAATAGCTGTATGGTTTGAAGTTTATGTAATCGAGAGCGTTCTTCAAAGAAGAAAACAATTCTATCGGGGAACTTAGCCATCGATTGGAACATTACAACAAGATCTTCTGCGTTTATTCAAAATTAATCCCTTTGAATCGGCCAGTTATAAACTTACAAATTGACATAAACGTACACATTTGACGACTAAATTAATTTTCCATGTTTTAATTGCAGAAAATGAAATAAATTCTTTTTGGCATGGAATTTATTTTGATATAATAAAAAAATTGTTATTTCAAATAAAGGTTTGAAAATTTGATGGTAAATATTATTTAACCCTTTTCTTCCCAATGTATCTCCTGAGATACATTTGGCCATTTCTAAATTTTACAATTTAATACAATAATAGATATTATATCTGTGACTATTTGCAATAACCAGTTAAGTGATATTTAAGAAAAAATCAAATTTATTGCAAAAAATATGTAATATTATAGAAATTTTCCTTCTCCTATGTTAAAAATATCTTAGATTGAAGATTGTGATTACGAATTTTGAACAATAGAACTAGTTAACTAACAAAATAGTTAAATAACACATCATTTTTGTGAAAATTATCATGTCAGTTTGCCACAGATATGTTTCTTCACAAAAAAAGTGTTTTTTATTTTTATCTGTTGTATAAAAATGAAAAAAAAGCAAAAAATGTTAAAATTTTCAAAAAATTTTTGTTGATGAATTTAAATAATCATCCAGAAATACAATTTTTACCGCGATTCTGTCTTCTCTTCTAGTAGTAAGACGGAAAGAGTTTAAAAAATTTGCCAGTACGACAAAAAATAGTAAACGAAAAGTGAAAACTGAAAGATCAAACAGGCAAACGACCAGAACTCATTCGCGTCCCATATCTCTGATTGGGCCGAAATCGCGGGCTGGCTGTAAAATGTCTATCAGAAACAATTTAAAGTAATAGCGAAAGTTTGGGAGGGTACTGGCAACTCCTCCAGGACACGTTCAAGTAGGGCAGCGCGAGTGGGTCGGAGGAACGAAATGAAAAAGCGGCGGAAAGGGGTTAGAGCGAGAGGGTTAGTTGTTCGGTTGGTACTGGCGCGCTGGTTCTCTGAGCTTGTTCCAGACATCTGCTTGATTTTGTTTTTCTTCCCTTGGGCCAAACGCGCGTCTCCCACAACGATTGCCGTGGCAGGTTTTTATGCGCCGCAAGAGCGAGCCTAATTCCGGCGGACGGCCCTTTGGGCAAAAAATGGCGTGGGTTTGCCGGAAAGAGGAAAACCTAGGCAGAACAGTGCGGATATTTCACGCAAAACAATGTTTGCTCGGACTCGTTTTTCGATCGCTGCGCCGATGAAAAACGCCGAGCCTTCCATAAACAGCTATTTCAGCCGCAAAACTGCCGTGAGATTACTCGGTAAAAATAGAGCATCTCGGCAAGATTCGCATTTATATAGTTATCGCGTTTCAGCGTTTGTTCTCATCTAACGTTGTCTGCCCACGTGTGAAATAAATATACTGCGCTCCTAAACCACCGCCGGGCTTATAAAATGTATACATGTAATACAACTTAATTGCGGCGGTGAAAAATATGTTGATGAAACTGGTGAAACTGCGGCGGATTTCTCGTGGGACATAAATTTGAGTATTAAGTATCTAACATAAAGCGAGGAGACATTGAAACATAATTTTACACGTGGCCATGAAAAAGCATTCCGTTATTAAATACCGGTGAATCGCCGATCAAAAGTGTGCTGCGTTTTCACGTCTTATCAAGTATAATTTATCACTCATTATTCCCACGGCAGCTTTCATTTTTATGTTAATTCATTTTAATTAGTAAATATGATGCTGAAAGGACTTTTTAATCGCTTTATGGACGTGTGATTAAAATAATGATCGGTTTTACGTCTGCAAATGAACAGTCAAGATAGTGTTTAACTACATTATCAGCTATCTCGAAAACCGCGAAAATGCATCGGCTGATAAAATACACTCGGTTGCGCAACTTGCCAATTTATTAGGCTGTTCCAACTGCGGCAAAATTTCCAAGTATTTTGATAATTTAGTGTCACAACAGAAATAACCGAATATTTGATTTGTTGATAGAACATTCAATTGCAGTGAATTCGCTGCGCGTATTTTTGCACATTTATCATTTTACAGCCAACATTTTAAAATCCCAAAAATGATAATTAAAGCGAGCCTTTAAGTCGATAAAACTCAATTAAAAAGAAAAAAATTTGATGACTTTTCAGTGCGACAGTTCAAATATTGCTGTTACAATTATATAATAACAACAATTTAATTGCTATATAGATTCGGTTCTTATTGGAGCTGGCAACCGTTATCAACATCAAAGAAATTTAAGCAACGGAACCAAATCAACCGTCGCGATTTCGGTTCGCGAATGCATGAGTAAATTTATTCTGTTAATCGGATTAATTCGTTGTCATAACATAACATTCGTGTAGACGAGCGGCTGAATCGAATTTGCCGTTTAAAAACGCTCAAAACGTCCAATATCGTTGGCGTTTATTTCGTTTCTAAATCACTTTGGAGAATTCGAACAATTGACATTGCGCGAGCGACCACACATGAGCAAGTTTTATCAAATCATAAGATAAATAATTCCCGCGCGCGGAAAACTGTCTCTCGAATAATTCGCAATTGAAAAGCGAAGCTTTTACATTTGACTCTGGGCGTGTGCATTTCACTATAAGTATTCAATATCCAGTGCAATCTGATAAAAAAACTATTTCCGATATTGATCCCAGGTTTAGGACGACTTGGTATATTTCCATCCAACTTTCAGAAAAACAATGCAGCAACAATACAACAAATCACCCATCTATGAAAAAACTTGTCTCTCCAGCAATTCGACCTTGTTACTCTCTCACGATCCAATTACAGTAGCAACGCATTTAATGGTTATCGTTATGTTAAAAGCACAGTATATGTAGCAACAAATTTAACTGTTGTAATTTCTTAAATTACCGTAGCAAACTTCTTAATTGTCAATAAATGTAATGAATTGAAAATCTCGCAACGTGTACGTTCACGCTAACAATTTCAATCTGTAGTCAACCGTTGAATTATCATCCGTATATTTAATATAAAACGATGAACAATTTAAATTGTTGCTAATACAAATTGGATTGTTTGTTTGAGTATCCGAAATAGATGCTGATACAATTCAAGTTGTAGCAACAGCCAAAAAATAGACAGACTTGTTGCATCAGCAACAAGAGAAACATCAACATGCTTGTTGCATCAGCAATAACCGAGACAATAACAAACTTGTTGCATTAGCAATAACAGAAACAACCAGCTTATTGCATCAGCAACAAGAGAAACAACAACAAACTTGTTGCATTAGCAACAACAGAAACAACCAGCTTATTGCATCAGCAACAAGAGAAACATCAACATGCTTGTTGCATCAGAAACAAGAGAAACAACAACAAACTTGTTGCATTAGCAACAACAGAAACAATCAGCTTATTGCATCAGCAACAAGGGAAACAACAACAAGCTTGTTGCATCAGCAACAACCGAGACAAGAACATGATTGTTGCTGATTTTTGTTGTTTCTTGTACAAAAAAAATGACGTGAAATTCAATTTAAGATGCTTTTAGTTCTATTTAAATATAATGTTTGCTTATACGATTCGAGTTGTAAATGTAATAAATGAACTGATACATAATGCAGAAAAACCATTGCTGATGTTGCAGAAAATGCAGTAATTGATGTTGTATTGCTGAAATGTAGTTTGAAATCGTTATTCGTATGATATTTAAGTATACATCCAAAATCTAGTGTTTTAAAATTAAACTCTTTGTCCACTGTTACGTATTTTTGAGTGTTCTAAAAGTTAAACCTATTAACAATAAGAACTCCGATAATTATAACAACTGAAACTATTGCTTCAGAATCTGAAAGTCCACAAATAAGAATTCTGTGTTAAAAAGATATTCAATTCAGTACAAAATCAATACCCATATCTGTATTACAGCATAGAGTTTTATTAGTCTCGTTTGTGAAAATCAATCGAATGTTTTGTTGTTAAGTAGAATTTGCATTATCTTGGTTAGTTAACAAAAGCTGACGGTAAATCTGCATTATCTAAACAACGAAAACTCGCGAAAGCAGCTAATACCAATTATAACGCAGAGATCGCCATGGAGTACACAAACGGGAGTCCTTCTGCAAGACATAATAGCAGCGCTCAGGGGTTATCAACCGCGTTCGCCGCGTGAAAGTGCGCTCGTCCGCCATTCCTCGGTGTGCCTGTACGCACGTACGGCAGCAGTATGGAACCGACCTCGCCGGATGACGCGAACACGCGCTCTTTTCTGGCACTTATATCGCTTTTGCGGAATGCCTGCACTTGCAATTACGCCACTCCGCTCAATTTTACAATTAAACATCATATTCCTCGCCGCGCCAGACACACCAATCAGTTTCAGCCGAAATCCCAGCCTGTGTTTTGACTGGCTCGAGAACACACGCGACTGTGCTCTCGAGTTTAGCGCATTCTCCAAAGAAAAATATCATTGTTCGTAAATAGGTCAGCTCCAAAAGACCGTCTGCGTGGAATTAGAACAAAAATCCGAAGAAATGTCCGATATCTCCTCGCGGTTCTTCACCGGGCTTGAAAATTAATCGAAAACTCAACGCGAATCAAAAACGTGCATGCAATTTGAATTGTTTATTAAACTTTGCTTTCGGTTACATTCGGATTTCGCAACCGCGTCGCGGCGGTGAATTATTTATCTCTGGATTTTTCATCGTGTTCATTTCGAATCTCGACAAGAACAATCCCGCGGACTCGCGGCGTGACCAGTTAAATGCTAAGAAATATTCATGCGGCGGAGTCGCTTTACATATTGATGTAACTGGATGATAATTTCGCTCCATCGCGATCGGGACTCTCGCGATGTGCAATAGTACCAGCGTGTGCGCGGTTATTAAAACATAACACGCGGATTTACATAGAATGCACGGCCATGATTAATAAAACAGCCAGAGGATTACACCCGGCGACACCCCGAGTTTGATTCAATTAATAGTTTCGTTGCAGTCAGACATCGCTTCGCTGATAACGTCCGAACGTGTGTCAACTGCGTCGCAAAGATAATATAACGAAACGTCAAAGTGCCTCGAGCTGCACTTTTCACAAGAAAAACTCGAGACGAGACGTAATGACAAATACATATACGTCGTGGTTTTTTCACGCATTTCGAATCCACGTATTTGTTTTTCAATTGTTCACTGGTTTTTTCAGTGGATATTCAAAAGTTCACAACGTTTTCTGAACTGATTAAACTAAAGCTTCGAAGTATCCAACAATATTGATCCGACTTTGTATCTTTTGTGACAAAAAAAGCGATTGAATTGTTGATGATCATTTTTTTCAGATAAAAACCGGGAACATTGTGAAATAAGGTTACGTTATCATCATAGCTGGACAAATTTTAATTTTATTTGAGGGTTGTCATTTTATCGACTCTTTTGATATCCTTGGATGAAATGTTTCTTATCGACAAATGTAAGCAACAATAAAAGAAACATTTGAGGAATAAATAAAAATCGTTTTTACATTTAAAAATAAGAATTTCAAACAAAATTTTAAATTAAATTTTAAATTTTAAATTAAACATAATACGATTTTCACAACAAAATGTATTCATTGGAAATTCATTAAAATAATTAATGATAGATATTAAAATGATTTTTCATCACAGTTGATTTTTTTTGTAGTAAAAGAGAGAGTTTGGTGTTTTTATTCTTGCGCATGCGTATTCGAGATAGACACATATGCCCATAGGAATGAAACCAATCGAACTCCCGCTCAACTGTGACAATTCATTAATAATTTTTATTAAAAATACAAAGAATTTATATTTAACGAAATAAAACGGCTGTCAATTTAAGCGAAATTTGCTTCATATTTAACAATATGGTTTTTTCGTTATTTGATAAACGAGTAAATTTTAAAAACTTAAAACTATATGTGTATGGTCACGGTAGAATGAAAGTTATTCATTAAATTTTGTTTCAAATGAATTTATTTCGTTGTTTCAATTCAAATTCAGGTTTTTATAGAATGCGACAATTTGACTTAAAGCATAAAAAATGTATAACATTGTTCATTATTTGACTGCTTGTTTGTTTTGGAATATAACCCGTTACATTTTACCAATACTAGATGAATGAGACGCGCCCTCCGAGCGCGTTGCCTATGCGCTGTATTTTTTTATTGATATATTATATTATAAAAGCTGTCATTTTTCTAATTATGTTTTGAGTTTCGCGCATGATCATAACCCTAATGTGAATGCGCGCGCATTTCTGATAACGCAAAATGCTATTACTCCCTGCCAACTTCAGAGAGAGCTTTGCTTTTTGTATATGGATTAGTTTATCTAGTATTGGTTTTTTGTTATACCTGCAAATAAACTATATATCAAGGCGAAAAATAAATTTTTCGCATTGAATAGCGGGCGGAAAGTAGCTTTTTTCGCTTTTGGTCGGAAAAATTAGAAATAGTAGTATTATGAATGAAGGGAGCAAAACGAAGATTTGCTCCAGTGGGGAATGCGCTGTTTTTGATGTCATCGATGCACCTAAAACACGGTTATTATGTCACCGGTGCACCTAAAACACAGTTTTACTATCTTGAAAACGGGAGTAAAATGAAATTTTAATCTTACAGGAGTAAAACGCTCCCTCTTGTTGGCGTTTTACTTTCTTGGAACTAAAATTTCATTTTTCTCCTTCTTTCTCTCGGCAGCTAAAACTGTGTTTAAAGTGCAACCAATAAAGTGACATAAAATACCGTATGCACCGCGGGGAGTAAAGCTTAGCTTTACTCCCTTGGTGCAAAATATACTATGGTTTACCGGTAAGAAGCATTTGTAAGTTATTGCCTGTTTATTATACCAAATCTTCTGACGATCTGTCTACGTGTTCGAATAGTTTGTTAATAAAAAATAAAATTCGTGTACGTTAATCATTCATAATTATGAACATTTTATTAGCTAAAATATGTTATGTGTCGTAACCAAATATCGAGTAAAAAAGTAAATTTTGATATCAAATACTAATAAAAATCGGTCGGTGCATTCAATGCACCATGCGAGTGCTTGTGTGATTTTTTTACGCGCGAGTTCCGGATGGTTAACAAGGAGTAAACGTTGATTTATATACGCAGAAAAAAACTGTAGGAATAGGTACTATATTAGTCTAGTAATCGTATCTTCTTCTGCTGCTATGAGAATATTTACTAAAGTAAATATAATATATTCTAATTAGTAATTATAATATACTAATTATAATATACTAATTATAATATATACTAATATATTAGACTATTATAGTAAATATTCCTGCGGTTTTTTTCTGCGTATATTATGTAAGATTTAATTTATTAGAACAATGTAATAAAAGCGTGTGTCAAGGATGAGAAACTAATTATATTAGTATTACAAATTATTGTATATTAAAATGATGAACAGGCAGAAGTGTTCGTGAATAAGGAATAAAAATCTGACCAAAATATTATATCAGTAGGGAGTTAAGCGAAGATAATAGTATATTACAGAACAAGGAAAAAACGAGATTTGTATTACCAACATAAATCTCGTTTTTATCGAGTTGAGTACAATATTTATAAGTCAGGAAAATTAATTTTTGACTATTGCAATTGTCAAAGTCTGTTTTTCCAACAGGTGTAATTGAAAAATACTGTTTAGCAACAATTAGTTAGAAACGGGTGATCGGGGCGCATAAACAAGCGATCGGGGCATTTTCCATTTGATTTAGTGTGTAGTAGCGCGACGTTTTGGACGAACGACACGCCAAAACTTGTCTCCGTTTATGTATATGCTATTATGCTGAGGTAAAAATCGTTTTGTTTCAGGACCGTTTGACGGGACATGGCGGCATATCTTCTTTAGGGGGTGGTAATTCGTCTCCGTATTCAGGCGCACATCACCATGGTCATCGTGGAAATGGCAACGGAGGTAGTATGC
>JABFPD010000444.1:0-11634 GCA_022817545.1 Cremastobaeus sp. ZL-2020 | reverse complement strand
TTCTAGGTTGAGAGTCAAACCCGCCCTCGCTATTTTTCTCAGAATGATCCGAAGCCATTTCAAATGGTCTTCGAATGATTCCGTGACGATAATCACATCATCCAAATAAGCGAACGCGTAAGGTTCCATGTCTGGTCCCAATAGTTTGTCTATCAACCTCTGAAAAGTTGCAGGTGCATTTGTTAATCCGAAAGGCATCCTAACATATTGGAATAACCCCATACCCGGTACCGTGAAAGCTGTTATTTCGCGACTTCTTTGAGTCAGCTCTATCTGGTGATAGGCCTGGCTCAAATCCAATGTAGTAATATATTTTGCCGCCCTCAATTTATCTAATATACCGTTCATAAATGGTATTGGGTATGCATCCTTTTTCGTTATCCCATTTACCTTGCGCAAGTCTAAACAAAACCTATAATTTCCCTGTCGTTTCTTGACCATGACCACTGGACTTGACCACGCACTATTCGACGGTTCAATGATTCCCTCTTTAAGCATTTGGTTCACCTGTTCATGCATAATCTCTCGCACTTTAGGTGAAACCATATAATATTTTTGCTTAATTGGATCATGATCCTGAATGTCGATATCATGCTGTGTCAATTTAGTCAGTCCAGTCAATCCCAGTCCATAATTTCATGTATGCTATATTTTATGTAATATATTTCATGATACACATGGTCTGTAGAGTCTCTCCGATTACCAAACCATTACTTGAAGACCTAATTAACCCCTCCCCTTTCCCAATAAAGCATATATGCAACTTCGATATACGTACGCTTCACTCATACGATGACAATTCAAACTATTTGCAATATGCCCATTATATTTAAACATTCGACAGAACAGAAACAGTATATTAAGGGGGAAGAACACTGTGACGGTCGAAAAAAATCGTACTTTTTTTTATTATATATTTCGAAAGTATATATATTCGAGATTTATTTTCCAAAAGCTTATGGTTGAACTCCTAAAAATAACGATTCTGTGCGCGTTTGAAGTAGAGCGTGTCAGGTATTCAAAAACCAGTTCCTGCGCCCAATAGCAGAGTTCATTCTTTTATGGAGTTCGGACGTCTAAACTTGATTATTTCGTAGACTACATTTCAAAGTTCATTTTTCTTGCTTTGGCAACATAACAGATGCCGTTTAATCTATTCCTTGCTCAGTTAATTCAGTTTATTCAAAAACAAAACGAGGTTCGAGAAATGACGGAAAGAAACGACGCAACGTTTTTAACCGGTAGGAAATGGAAAATGACGATAGTGACGTGAATGCCGCGGTTCGAACAATGCAACAAGCAGGGCTAGGAGATTTACCGAGGAATGCGACTGCGGGTTACAGGCTGTTGAATTTTATTACTGTTTTCATGGCTATTTCAAATTATGTAAGATGCAGAGACTGTAACAGTGTCATCACTTTTGAAGAAACAAGCAAGCGCGGACTCGGATTCAAACTCGTTTTAAAATGTAAACACTGCCAGCCAAAATATATTGATTCATGCCCGCTAATCAACAATGCATATGAAACAAACATTCGTTTTGTATATGCAATGCGATTGGTCGGTATTGGTTTAAAAGGTGGTGAAATGTTTTGTGCGTTCATGGACTTACCGCGGCCAATTTTTAAGTCTTTTTATAATAAACTTGTGAAAAAATTGAAAGCTGCTAGCGAAGCTGTTGCTACAGTTATTTGTTAAAAACAACTAACTACTGACGAAATCGGTGAAAATAATCCAGATTTGATAGTTTCCGGTGACGGTACTTGGATGAAACGCGGTTTCAATTCGTTGTTTGGCGTCGCTTCTTTAATTGGACTCCGTACGAAAAAAGTAATCGACGTCATAATAAAATCAGCGTATTGCCATGCTTGCAAATTGCATAAGAAACAACGCGATTTTGAAATTTGGAAGGAAAATCACGAAGAAAATTGTGCTGCCAACCATGAAGGTTCTGCGGGAAAGATGGAGGTCAATGCGATCGTCAAAATGTTTCAAAGGTCCGAAGCTGTGCATAATGTGCGTATATACAAGCTATATTGGGGACGGCGACAGTAAAACTTACAAGGCTATTGTCGACAAGAAACCCTACGGCGATACAATGGTAACGAAAAAGGAGTGTATCAATCATGTCCAGAAGCGAATGGGATCCCGTTTACGTCAACTGAAGAAGAAAACAACTGGATTAGGCGGCAAAGGCAAATTAACGGACAAATTAATAAACGAACTATCTATATATTACGGCAAAGCTATTCGCGAAAATACAGACAATGCTGAGCATATGTACAATGCTATTTGGGCTACCATATTTCAGAAAAACTCTTCAAATGAAAACCCGAAACATCAGTATTGTTCTGAAGGAGAGGATTCCTGGTGCACTTGGCAGCGTGCAAATGCTACGCGCAATTTAGATAATTATGACCACAAAGCTCAATTACCACAAAATGTTGTTGATGCAATAACACCAATCTACACAGATTTGAGTAAGCCTGAATTGTTAGAGCGTTGTTTAGGTGGTTTTACTCAAAACGTGAATGAGAGCTTCAATTCTCTCATCTGGAGATATGCTCCAAAAACTTCGTCTAGTCGAAATGATATCGTGAATATTGCTACTAATTTTGCAGTATGTATGTTTAATGAAGGCCCTATGTCATTACTACATATAGCAAATAACCTGCAAATTAAATTGGGCGAGCAAATGTGGAATTTTTGCATGCAGCGAAACAACCTTCTGTCTGACAATGAGGACCTTGAGGACGTTGAGGACGAAAATGAGCCATTACCAGGACCAAGCACCCGACGTCGGTCATCAACAGGTCACGGGGATCAATACTATGGCCCAGGCATTGATGACATGTCGTAAGTTTCTTGATTTATTACATTTTTCTACATGGAAACTATACCCAAAACTTTAAACGCGTTTTTCTCGAAACCCTGTTTTTTGACACGGTTGAAGCTCTCCACGCTACAATTTTCATCCGATTTCCATGATTTTTTATCCCATTTGAAGCTAATTAAATTCTCTTCAGTTGCAAGTAGGGGATTTTTGATATTTTGATATTTAGTATTTTTTCAGCATAAAAAACCATGGTGCAAAAATGGCAATTTTTTCAAATGCGTGCCATTTGGTGAAAAAATTTTTTTTCGAAAACCCCTACTTGCAACTGAAACTATGTTTATCTAGATTGAAAAAAACATTTGATCATCTGTTTCAGATGATTACAGCCGGTGCTACATCTTCAACCAGCAAAAAAAGGCACCTCCGGAGATGACGATTTTTACCATTAATTTTTTACTCTTTTTCAATAAAAAAAAACTCAAATGAACTTCAATGTATACTTTATTTAAAGCAACAAACCCGATGAATTTCTCATGTTCCAGTTCAGAGTAAAAAATTCCTGAAAATACCAATTTTGATTTTTCGTCACAGTGTCCTTCCCCCTTAAGGGAACTGTAATCATTCATGAACTTGTCATAATCGACCCGCAATATGGAATCTCTATCCAATTGTTTCGCAATATGATGGAGCGAAGCCTCGGCCATATTTCTCGTGGCGCCAAGTTCGCCTTTGTCAATACCCGGTTTTAATGGTAGTCGAACTATAAATCGACCAGAGTCATCTTGACCCGTAGTTTGTTCATATAGTTGTTCGCAGAAATTATCGTCAGGGGATAATTTAGCAGTTTCCGGTATATTTTCGAGTTCCCAAAACCTTTTAATATCATCGTCCACTTGGCAGCAATGGTTGACGGTAATGCTAACCGGACTCACATCATTGGTTAGTTTTCCCGAAACTATCCATCCGAAGATAGTATTTTGTGCTAATAAGCATTTATTTTTCGAAATTATATTTTCGCCGGTCAAAATGGATGCCATAAAGTCTACTCCTATCAAGAGATCTATTTTTTTGTTAATAATGTCGCCAGTATTATGAAATTGCAATGATTGAAATTCGGGATACTTTTCTAAACAAAAAGATTTAGGTCGGTACGAGGATATTTTTTGCATCACGATAGCAGTCATGTTAATGAAGGATTTTGAGTCATTAATTGATTCTACTCGAATGTTGCTAGAAAAGTTTGTTTGTTGTTCATTGCATTCTCCAATACCAACAACGGTAGCGTTAATTTTCGTTTTCTTAGACTTAAGGTCTTGAATAGCGCGTTCCGTGATGAACGACGCTTCGGATGCGGAGTCGATCAACGCAACCGCACGCATAGTGCGCCCGTTGGGTGCGCGCAGATTAACGAACGCGGTCGCGAGTAACGACTCTTTGGGTGTAGTAATTCCCATGTTAGTTGATACAAAATTGGACGGATTGTCTGAATTACTATTGGATTCGGTCGTGACAAAACTGGGCATGGAAGTTTGTCGCGATTCAATTTTAGGTTTATTCGGGTTGTAATTAGCATGAGGAAAATGTAGAAGTGTAGCATGTTTACCCGAACATTTCAAACATTTAAATTTAGAATCGCAATTTCTCGTGTCATGATGAGTAGAAAAACAATTTTTGCAAAGTTTATTGTCGCGGACAATTTTATATCTCTCATCAATGGACAAATTACGAAATTTATCGCACCGGTAAATAGGATGCTTTTGATCACAACATGAGCAAGACTTGTTATTCACAGTAGTATTGTGACTTTTGTTTCTAATAAAGCATTACTATCTTTATCTCGAAATTGGGGCCGTTTATTTTCAGAGGGTAGTTGCGTAGCCTCCAATGTTCGAATTTTGGTAATTAAGAATTCTATGAATTTTTGGACTTTAGGATAAGTGGTTTCGCTCGCCAGTTGATTTTCCCAATCCGAACGCAATTTTTTATCCAACTTAATTACCAGAAAGTGAAGAAAAAAAGGGTTGTCCATATTTATATTAAGGTTAGTCAGAGCGTCCAATGATACGCGTATTTTAGCATGCATGGTTTTAAGAGCTTGCAAGTTATCATGTTGAACATTGGTGAGATTAGAAATGTTCTCGCACAAATTGTTGATTATCAACCGTTCATTTTGATAATAATCTTGCAATGATTTCCATGCGGTAGCGTAATTTTCGGCCGATACGGAAAGTGATTTCATGAAGTCCGCGGCTTCACCAGTTAGACTCGATTTTAAATAATGGAACTTTTGAATTGCACTTAATCGATGGTCTTGATCGATCAGTGCTTCGAATGTATCTTTATATGATATCCATTCGATATAATTGCCACTAAACTTAGGTAAATCCAGTTTGGGCAATTGTACGTTATTTAACTGAACGATAGGAGGTTGTGGCTCTACTGGAGGGCGAATTTCGAACGGGGGTCGTAATTCGGCCTCGATTCTAAAAATATGTTCATTGATGTACTCTTCGATGCCTTCGAAGGTTTCGAGTATGTTAGTAAATTCCTCGTTAATGAAATATGCCAATTTTGTTTGGTCTTCACTATCGCAGTTTGTACTAAGTTCTACGTCAATATCGCGAGCCTCAATATATAATGCGCGGGCAGTGGACAGCCTCTCTCGAAGAACAGGGAGAGTGAATTTAGCTTGTCCACGCTTTTTCAAATTAGATAAGAGGCGTTTTAACTCGGTATGAATTCGAGCATTTTTAAGTATCAATGAGTTTATGCTTTCCGCCATTTTGGGGTTATAATTGACCAACAGAATTGAGTGGTAAATACGTGACTTTCGATTACTTCATGTGGTTCGTTTTTACGTTCGCGAATTAATCGTGCTCGTTAGCAACGTACACGAGTTCAATGCAAGCCTTATAAGTAGCCAGATCGAAACTTCAAAATTCAAATGTAGTTGTTTGTTAATGTTGATAGTGACGCTCACGAGTTTAGTTACTATAATGAAACGCACTAAAGTTTAAGGGAAATAACATGATCAAATAGTTTATCAAGTTTTGTAATTGATGACCAGAATGTCATACAACTAATAATCAATTGAGCAGTAAAAGTAATCATTGAAAATACGACGTGACGCTCACGAGTTTAAGTACCCTAATGTAACGTACGCGATTTAGGTTTCAGTATTGTAATTAAATGTGTAAGTGGTTAACAGTAATTACTGTTCTGAATTAGCATAGCGTTCTTGACGAAGTCGTCTAAGAAAATTATCGAATGTGTAGGTGTAAAAGAAGTCACGTTTTGCTTTAATAATTTCGTCCCGTTCTATACAGTAGCAAAAGCAAGTATGGTGCAATCTACACCAACATTGTGGCGGAACAGCAATAACGCCAGTAATACCTACTTCGTTGTACATGATAGGGACATACGGCAATCTTAGCGCGCCCTCGGCGTATGAGCACAATGGGGTAACGCTCAATTCGCGTAAGAAAGCCGCGTCCTCTTTTCGGGTTAATAAACTCAATTTTCGCATTTGTTCAATTGTTATCGCTTAGCAAAACTTTTCTCGACGCGTAATCCGACGATCGAAGGACCAAAAATATTGTGCGCTAACGCAAGGTATGCATGGAAGCAGTCGAGCTTCCTTCTCGAAATAACGCGATCGGAAAAGGATAGCAATAGTGGCGCAAAATCAATTAGCCAACGAAGTCAATTAAGTGAAGCGAAGACGAAATATCCTGAATTGAATAATCTAGGGGAACGCGTGATGTTACATCTGGGGGGAATATTCCGAGAACGCAATGTTAATAAAAAAAAAGGCTTAAGTTTGCCCTACCCAACAAATAACCCCACAATAACCTCTAGTGGTGCTGTATTATTCGCTTAAATCAAATTAATGTTAAATATACAATGCCAATAAAACATTGTATCTTTCAGAAACAGACGCTCACGAAAATGTATGTAACGGTCGCGAGACTATACTTGACCAACAACACATAATGAGCGTGGTCATTAATGAGCTAATCGGATGAATGTAATGATTTATAAAAAGGAGGAGCAAAACGCTCAACTCAAGCGATCCCCTTGAGTGAATTTATTATTACCGCGAGCACACACTATACCCAACCCCGTCACAATATAAAAGATATTTGCTTGGCCGTCTCGGCCAAGTCGAAAGAGTGCAGCGGTGTCGACCAGGGTCGGTCGCTGCGGTGGGATGGGAAGCGGGAAGGTTGTCCGTTCGACATGCGATGAACGGAAAGTGAGTTCTCGCTCAAGCGGCGAGCGCTTTTACTGGACTTGGCGCTTACGCGGTAACCGTCTGGGGGAGTGCGCGCTAGACGCGCGCGAGTTGTGTGCGCGCATGACATGCCGTGTCAGGGACGTCGCAAGCTCGTCGGGAGCCCCTAAGTGACGTATTATCGCACAACACCGCCCGCCTTAAAAGATGAAGTTCTTTTAATAAGTGAAGCAGAATTATCCAAGATGTTAATTTTATTTCAGAAATGAACAGAGAATGGATTTCAGGATACTGCACTCATCTGGATCAAACGGGAAGGTGACGGTCTTCGATGTTTCCTAGTGGAAATGTTCAATAGGATGAGATATTTATTTTGATAAAATGTAAGGTGTCGAGTAAAAGATTCAAACCTAGTAAGGTTGACGATCGAGGCGCATCCTGACTTGATTAAGACGCATGCAACGATCCCAGGTTAACAGGATGCGTCCGCCGACAACTCTCCTCTTCCAAATCCGATAGAGATATTTGTCTCTGTTCGGGACGAGGATTTCTATTCCGAATGCACGGACAATGGTGTGATGTGGACCATATGGTGTTTCACGGGCAGTCGGATCGTACAGTACAGATGATTGGAAATTGTACATGTCCGATTGCAATTCTTGAAGGGACGAAGGAGGTTGTCTACGAGGACGATTGCGTCCGCGTCGTCCGCGTCGACGACGGGAGTTGGAGATACCTGTAGGGTTGGAAGTAGAAGGTTCGTCTACAGGTACTTCCGGAACAGAGAAGAAGGTATCTGTGGTAGACGTAGGGCTCATTGGAGTATCTTCAGTGACGCACTCCACCTCTTGTATCGGTTCAGGCACGTCCGTTGCGATGCACCTTGCGGAAACGAGACGAGGATCTCGCGAAAAAATGCCCGGGATTTGAACTTGCTCGACACTTATCACTCGAGGGACCGAAACAGTTTCTCTATCTTCGGAGAGTAGCTCCTCAAGAGCATCGAGATTAGTTAAAAGGTCGCCCGGAGAAACATCGGAATTAAGTAACTCCGGAAAGGAGGATTCATCGAACAGCTCGATTTCAAAATCACTGAGCGAGCTCATGATTGCGACTGAAGAAGATTTAGTGCGAGCTCACATTTTAATTCGAATCGGATTGTTTTGATTGGGATCAAAACATTGAGCAAATAAATAGTGAAATAAAATGTGAACGTGAATTGATTGCGAATAAAGAAATTTAACTAGAAACTAATGGACATAATTGTGTCAAATTTCGTTGACAAATTCCTTGCGCGGTTTTTAATTTTACAACTCTGATGACATTGTCAATGCCGGGAATTAACTCTATAACCTTTGCAAGTGGCCATTTACAGGGTGGCGAAAATTGATTTTTAATAAGAACAATATCGCCCAAGTTCAAGTTATTTAATTTTTCCTTCCATTTAGGACGTGTTTGCAGAGTATTTAAGTAGTCTTTGGACCATTTCTGCCAGAATAGTTGCACAAATTTTTGAATTTTGTGCCAGCGAGATAATCTATTTTCGTGGATATCGCGCAAATCCTCTTCTGGGAGAGCATTTAGGGGGGACCCTGTCAAAAAATGGCCTGGGGTCAAGACTGCAAGATCGTCCGGATCGTCGTATAACTTTGAAATGGGGCGCGAATTTAAGCATGCTTCGATCTGGGTGAGTAATGTAAACATTTCCTCCCATGTAGGAGTGAACTGTCCAATGACTCTTTTCAAATGAAATTTCACGCATCGAACCCCAGACTCCCAGATGCCTCCGAAATGAGGCGAAGCAGGTGGGATGAATCGCCATTCTATAGATTCGGAAATTAATGTGTCGCGCATATCTTTATCTCGGGTAGCCTTAAAAAAAGCCTGTTTAAGCTCGGCATTGGCACCTACAAAATTTCTACCGTTATCGCTATATAAAAGACGGGGCTTGCCACGTCGAGCGATAAAGCGTCGAAGGGCAGCAATAAAGGACGGTGTGTCTAAATGAGTGACCAATTCAAGATGTAACGATCGCGTAGCGAGACAGACAAAGACGGCTATATAAGCCTTATGACTTTTCGAGCCTCTGCCCTCTTTGTCGCGCAAAAGCAAAGGTCCAGCGTAATCCACACCGGTTGCGGAAAACGGTCGAGACGGATTGCAACGTTCAGCTGGAAGAGAACCCATAAATTGATGAGACAGCTGTTTTCTTTCGCGTTTGCATTTAGTACAATTGCGTATACAAGTTTTAACTAGCTGCCGTCCGTTGGTTATCCAATAAGAGTCACGAATTGAACTTAAGGTTAGTTGAATTCCCGCATGTAAATTGTTCAAGTGGAAATACGAGATAATTAAATTTGAAACGTGACATGGCGGTAGAATTATAGGATGTTTGCGATTATAGGATAAACTGGAGTTTTCTAACCGCCCACCAAGCCGAATAATTCCGTTTTCGTCTAGGTAGGGATTCAACGCTAGGATGGCCGAGCTCCGGTTTACGTGCGCGTTATATCGCAAATCGTTTATTTCAGTGGCATAATGATTCGATTGTACCGACCTAATAATATAAGTCTTGGCACGATTGATTTCGTCCGAAGTTAGCACATTATTGTGTGTTCTCGAAATTTTGTGTAGTAATTTATCAACAAATTTAAATACGTACGCGTAAACTCGAATTAATCGAGTAAATGAAGAGCAGTCTGTAAATTCGTTAACGACTATTCTGGTTGAGTGAGCTTTGACTTTACGAGCTTCTAATTGTGTATCAAATAAATTTTCAAGGACGAAATTGACTTGTTCTCTCATAAAGTTTGGCCCGGACCACCATAAGTCGGAGGAAATCAGTTCCGGGGTAGTGATTCCGCGTGAATTTAAGTCCGCGGGATTCAATTTAGTAGGAATGTAGTTCCATATAATTTTAGGACCTAGATTTTGAATATTGGATACTCGATTGGCCACGAAAGTATTCCAACTAGAGGGATGCTTAGCTATCCATGCTAGCGTAATTTGTGAATCCGAAAAGCAGAATAGATTAGTTATTTTATGCTGCATGGAGTCGGCTACATATTTAATAAGTTTGGTTAATAATTCCGCACCGCACAATTCGAGCTTAGGTATACTGATAGTTTTCAATGGCGCGACTTTCGATTTGGCCATACCTAAATAAGTATAAATTTGCTGGTCCGGAGCGATAACGCGATAGTAAACTACAGCGGAGTAAGCGCTCAATGAGGCATCGCAAAATCCGAACAATTCTAATTCTACGGAAGAATCATTAAATTTGATCCACCGTGGTATCTGGATAGTTTGCAATTCGACCATAGGGAGATAAATGCTGTTCCATTCTTGTAATAGTGGTTCGGGAACATGGTCATCCCAATTTAATTGCAAAAGCCAAAGTCTCTGCATAAATTGTTTAAACTTGACGATTACAGGGGATAACCAACCCAAGGGGTCGTACAACCGTGCGATCAGAGATAGAAATCTTCTCTTTGTTGGAGGGTTTATTTCTTCGATTTTAAAGTCGAATTGAAAGGTGTCATGTCGCGGTGACCAGTGTAAACCCAATATTTTGTTAGTTACGTTGTCTTCCTGTTGGATTGATTTATTTTGGGATTCCGAATTTTCAATATCCGGTATATTTGAAGACCATCGATCTAATTTAATATTAGCCCTATTCAAAATACCAGTGATGGAGTTTTTTATAGCAATCAGAGTATCAAGGTTATGAGCGCCAAACAAAATGTCATCCACATAAGTGGAGGTGGTCAACGGTTGCACCGCCAATGGAAATTCCGCACCATATCTTTTGGCAATTTCGTTTATAGTGCGAATCGCAAGATATGGTGCACAAGTCATGCCGTATGTAACAGTGTTTAATTCATAATATTTGATTTGTTTCTGTTCGTCTATCCAAGCTATATTTTGATATAGACGATCAGGTTCAGCAATCAAAATTTGTCTGAACATTTTGACAATATCGGAGGAACACACGTAAGAATAAGTTCTCCAATTTAGTATAATACAGGATATATCCGTTTGCAATTTGGGCCCGCTATAGATCAAATCATTTAAGGTTAACCCGGAGCTAGTGCGTGCAGACGCATTAAAAACTACCCGGATTTTATTTTTACCATCCACCACCTTGTAGACAGGATGATGGGGTATAAAGATTCGATCAGGTTGCATAGCTTCCTGATCCGACAAAGCTCTCATATGATTAAGGGAACTGTAATCATTCATGAACTTGTCATAATCGCCCCGCAATGTGGAATCTCTGTCCAATCGTTTCGCAATACGATGGAGCGAAGCCTCGGCCATATTTCTCGTGGCGCCAAGTTCGCCTTTGTCAATACCCGGTTTCAATGGTAGTCGAACTATAAATCGCCCAGAGTCATCTTGACCCGTAGTTTGTTCATATAGTTGTTCGCAGAAATGATCGTCAGGGGATAATTTAGCAGTTTCCGGTATATTTTCGAGTTCCCAAAACCTTTTAATATCATCGTCCACTTGGCAGCAATGGTTGACGGTAATGCTAACCGGACTCACATCATTGGTTAGTTTT
>JABFPD010000443.1:0-11637 GCA_022817545.1 Cremastobaeus sp. ZL-2020 | reverse complement strand
TCAGCAATCAGCTGCAGGCCTGTCTGTTGAAGATTTTGTTGATATTTGTGAAGACATGTGTGCATCTCTAGTGAAAGATGTTGTCTTTCATGTCAGACAATTTAATTGTAAATAATTATACTTTATTTCGGAAATATTTAAATACTAAGTCACATTTATTAATAATTTCAATAATGATACTTTTTTGTTGCAGTGACGTTAAAAGAACACTGCTAATGTGGAGGGTAGGTTCAAAACTTTGTGCAAAACGTGTGCAAAACTTTTATTATTTTCTTATTTTATTTCGGTTTTTACAGAAGCTGTAATGAATATCATCGAATGTTCGGTGTGTCGACTTACCGATGCCAGGATTGTTGTTATGCCCTGCAATCATTTCGTTGTTTGCGACGAGTGTCTGCTTGGATTGCGTAAAAAGCGTGACCCTGACCCAACTGCTGAAGTGCAGTGCCCTGTGTGTCGAAAATTCATCGCAGATCATATAAGGATTTTGACGTCAGAATTTCCCAATCAACCGAATAAAAGTAATTGTTCGAAATGCAATTCGAATAATAGAAACACTGTGTTTCTACCTTGTGCTCATCTTTGCGTGTGCAAAGATTGCTTTAATAGTCAAAGTGTTAAAACTTGCGGTCACTGCAAAGCACAAGTGCAAAGCACGGTAAAGGTATATATATCTGGTGCCTAAGAACTGTATCCAATTCTTTTCAAAGAATGATTACATTTATTTTATTTTCTCGACTATAAACAACTGCAAATTGTAACCACTATTATCGCTAGTTCATTTCATTTATTATTACATTGAAATGTGATTAAATAAAAAGTGTATTATCTATTTTGTGGTTATATTTTCATTTATATTTCCTGCATTTTTTAGATTTTTTAAATTGAAAATTATCAAAAGGAATCTTAACATTCAAGGATTGCTTGATTTATTTGCTTAAAGTAGGCAATATACAACAAAACTGAATAATATTAATTAATCCCTTTCTAACAATTCATGTGCGTTTTGAATTAGTCAACAGTCGTGTTATAGTATTGCAGCGAGTATTTCCATTTCATTATAATTGGGCTACATTGTATTTCGATGCAAAGAAAAGAGGCGCCCTCAAAGAAACGTTCCTTCAATTATTGTGCAGGGAATTTTTCTTCCACCGTTCAAGTATCAGAAACATAGTAAGATTTCTTCCAAATGAATTTTTTTCATTTAAATCGGTTGAATTGTCCTGGTTTTTTTCTTAGGAATATTGAAAAATCTCGCGACACCAGTATGAATAGGCAACAATTGATTGTGACAGAAACAGAAGGACGAGACATCGAAATCATCCGGAATTGCCTTTCTGAAGAAAAGCTACTGGTCAGCTTTTGGTGCCAGACAGAAGGTGGCCACATATTGGAAATTGCGAAGCGTGATTTGTCCCACAAGAACCCATCGAGAATCTCGTTTTTGTTATCCGGTTGAGCCCTACGAAGTGAGATCTAATTTCATTTTTATCTTTCAATATCGCATTATTGAGAAAAGGGACTCGTCGCTCCATCTCTGCGCCGCCAGCGGTACGACGTTGTCAATCGCACACGCGCCCCCTCCACCTTCTCAGTTTCCCTGCCTTGCGTAGCTTCGCATCACTACGCTGACGCCGTACTCACTCCGTTCGTGGCTAGCGAACGATCAACACAGCCCAGAGAGAGTTGACAGGTCGGCTGTTTCAAGCTGAGGGACCACGCGGCGAAACGACTTGATTGCAGAGACTGGTAAACAGGACGAGGTTAAAACCGAACCTTACTGTCCTCGTGGGTGAGGTGCACCGAGAGACGGGACTGCCCGTGCTCGATTCTTCTCTTTTCTGTCAAGTAGTGGGACTTTTCACTACAGTACGTCGTTTCTAAGCCCTCTCCCTTTTTTCGACTTGCCTTTTATTGTAACCTCATATTTTACTATTTACTTTATATCGATTTCTTATCGACTTTGCTTTTATGGATTTCTTTTTGAGAGACAATTACAGTGTCCTTTCCACACATTTTTAATAAATAGCAGAACCGATTTGTTTCAATACCTTTTTGATTAAAGTACTTGTCATAAGTGTTTTGTAGATTTAGTGTATAATAAATACTGATAAAACTTTCGTTACCCAAAGTTAGAGCTAATATCTTTCGATGGCTCTTATTCCTCGTGGGAAAATTTCCACGACTTGTTCAAATCTGTCGTACATGACAGACCAAACCTTACCGCTGCGCATAAAATGCATTTCAGATGCAAATTACAAAATAGCCTTGGACACACTAAAAGAGCGCTATGAAAATAAGCGCATTCTGACCTCAAATCTCCTGAACAAGCTTTCTTCGCTCCCCTCTGTGACAGCGGACAATCTCCAGAAACTTCGTAACATGAGGGACACACTCAAAGTCATTCTAGACTCCTTGAAAAATCTGGAATGCCCGATTGAGCATTGGGGAATCCTCCTTGTTCACCTGATGGTCAGTAAATTCAGCTCTGGATTGAGAAAAGACTGGGAGAAGTCACTTTCTGGTGCCACAACGTACCCCACATATGAAGATTTTTCAAAATTTCTCAATAGACAAGTCCATATTCTAGAGCACATTGCTCTAGAATAGAACTTGGAATCTCCAATGAAACTACGGTTGCAAGCACTGAAAGAACCTCACACCTTAATGCTCCTATGCACTTTGAAGTTCTGATCGCCACAGCACTTGTAACTGTACATTCTTCTCGCAACCCACCAAAAGTCGTTCGAGCAATTATAGACTCGGGTTCGGAGGTCTCCTTCATCAGCGAATCTCTTTCTCAAACTTTACAGTTGCCTCAACGTAAAGTTGACCTGAATATAGTTGGAATCGAGGGAACTATGAGTTGTTCTCCAAAGTACTCAGCTTGCTTTGAATTCTCCTCCACTTACTCTCGAAATCCACTTTATTCAGTAGTAGCCTTCATAGTAAAGAAAATCACTTCCTATCGTCCTAAAAAATTCGAGGCTTGCGACCACTCTGAGCTGCTCGACATTCAACTCGCAGATCCAAATCCATCAGCTGACCTTCAAGTCGAGATCTTGCTCGGCGCTGATATCATCGGACAGCTTATGGAGGAGGGACTTATTCGATTGCGTTATTCAAAAATCATCGCTCAAAAGACATCACTGGGATGGATCCTGTCTGGAACTGTTCCTTCAGAGTCCACCCGAAAGCGCATTACTGTTCACCACGCATCAATGAAAGTGGACGAACTTTTGAAACAATTTTGGGCTACCGAAGACTTTCCCAACAAAATTATACCCACTGCAGAGGACTCTCTCTGCGAAGATATCTTCATGAAAACTACAAGACGCTCTCCTTCTGGTCGTTATTCCGTGACATTACCGTTCAAACCCGAACGAGAACGATCTCACTTGGGAGAGTCGAAACATATCGCTCTCTCCGCATGGAAAAGGGTCGAATCCAGACTCAGCAAGCAACCTGAGGTACAAAGACTCTATGAAAAGTTCTTAGAGGAGTACGCAATGCTAGGACACATGACGGAAATACCTGTTGATACTGAAGACTGCAACTTTTTACCACATCATCCCGTCTTAAAGGAGGATAGTCTTACGACTAAGTTAAGAGTTGTTTTTAACGCCTCCTGCAAAACCAGTAGTGGCATTTCACTAAATGACGTCCTATGCATTGGACCAAAGTTGCAGAACGATATTGCTGATATCGTTACTGCTTGGAGACAACATGCATATGTCCTCACGGCGGACATTGAAAAAATGTTCCGCCAAGTGCAAGTGCACGAAGATGATAGACGTCTGCAATGCATTGTTTGGCGAAAGACCGGCTCGGAAAGAGTTGGTGGTCGTTTAAATTTATCCAATCTTCCTTTTTCGCAATAGCACCCAGTTGTTCTGCCAAAATGTCGCGTTACAAATCTTCTGATCAAGCACTCACATTTACGGGCATTACATGGCGGAGTACAACTCACACTCTCCCTTTTGCGAGAGAATTATTGGATAATCAATGCTAGAAACGCTACCAAGATGGTGGTAAACAAATGTGTGACCTGTGTCCGTCAAAGGGCCAGTTTGTGTTATCAACAAATGGCTCCTCTTCCTAAAGCTCGTTGTACGCCATCAGCTCCGTTTTTGTTCACCGGTGTGGATTACGCGGGACCGTTTCAAGTTCGAAACGCTCCAGGCCGCGGCCAAAAGGCGCACAAAAGTTACGTCGCTGTTTTCGTCTGCTTCGCTACAAGAGCGATACATCTCGAACTTGTCGGCGACTACTCCGCTGATTCATTTCTCGCCGCCCTTAAAAGATTTGTCTCTCGTCGGGGACTTCCCGACACACTATACAGCGACCAAGGAACAAACTTCAAGGGAGCTGAGGGTGAACTTCACAGAATTCACCTTGCGTCGGTCTCAGATTTGCAAGTCCAACGTTACAGCAGCTCCAAATCTATAAAATGGTCGTTTATTCCACCGGCCTCTCCTCATTACGGAGGCTTGTGGGAATCTGGAGTTCGCGTCTTCAAGCATCACTTTCGTCGGACTGTGGGGACTTTCACTCCAACTCGAGAGGAAATGCAAACTTTCCTCTGTCAGATTGAGGCTTGCCTCAACTCGAAGCCGCTAACACCGTTACACGACGACGCTAGCGAGGAGTTAGCATTAACCCCCGGACACTTCCTCATCGGAAAAAGCTTGAAAGCCACTCCGGAACGTGATTGCACTAATGAGAACGTGAATCTGCTATCTAGGTGGCAGGCTGTCACACGCATCACTCAAACCTTTTGGAGACGATGGAGATTGGAGTACCTCCACTCGCTACACAGGAGGTCAAAATGGCAGGATTCCACTGACAACCTCAAGGTTGATGATGTTGTACTCTTAAAGGACCCCAATAGACCTCCCTGTGACTGGGCCTTGGCTAGAATCACTCACACTAAAGCTGGCTCAGATGGTCTGGTTCGAGAAATCCAGCTTAAAACGTCTTCATCTAATCTAACTAGACCAATTACAGCGGTCTGTAAATTACCGATAGACACAAATTTCTGAGTGCAAATTGCATTTGTTAGAATAACGCCCCTATGGTCCTTTATGTTCCTTCACTTAATTCCTTTTTTTACGCATTTCATTAACTTTACCTTTTCTCAGTCAGTTACAGTATTTAGATCAACGAGATGGACGTCCTACAACTCCATATGGATGCGGAGGAGCTGGATTCGCTGTCCACAGACGCACCCAATGAAGTGCAACTCCGCTCGCTTCAGAGAGATATGCATGAGTTCGAGCAAGCTTGAAACTCCAAGGACGAAGAGAACGCGACGAACCAGGACTTGTTCAACGCGCCTGGCACCGAAGGCGTACCTATTCCGCAAACGATCTTACCGCAGTTGATATTTACCCCAGATACCGCCAGAATGGAGGAAGCATGGGGAGAAGCTTGTCGTGACACGCCATGGCGAGGTACTGAGGATGGATTATCGCCGGCGACATCTGCCTCTACCTCCACGTCAACGTCGGTAGATGTTAGCAGTAAGCGCACAGCTTTTCCAGGCAACAGCTCCTCTGCGAAGAGACAAAGGAGAAACCTAACCCCTGGTCGACCTCCACTCACGAATCAATTATCGACTCGTGATTACAAGCGTAGACTAAAAGTAATGAGGAATGATGATTACATTCATGTGGCAGTGCTGACGCCTCGGCCCTCTAACTCCACACCGCAAAGACACTACTTCATCAGAGTGCCTCCAACCGCTATCTGGGAATACCGCAAATACAAAGTCTTCGTTCCGGACGGTAAATTAGTCATGAGGTTCAAGGGGGGCAAAGTGTCTCTGGCTAAGGTGAACCCTCATCCACCTTTATCACCAGCGGCAAAACCATCGGATCCTAGATTACCTCGCAAAACTAAAATCGCAGATCCACAACCTTAGCCTTCAACATTAGCTCCGAAGCGCTATGGTCCATGGATGGGAAAGGCACCCTCTGAGAAGCCCGACTATCATGGTCGCTTCCGTTGAACGACCTTCAGCCGTTCAAGGGGGGCGGTGTTGAGAAAAGGGACTCGTCGCTCCATCTTTGTGCCGCCAGCGGTACGACGTTGTCAATCGCACACGCGCCCCCTCCACCTTCTCAGTTTCCCTGCCTTGCATAGCTTCGCATCACTACGCTGACGCCGTACTCACTCCGATCGTGGCTAGCGAACGATCAACACAGCCCAGAGAGAGTTGACAGGTCGGCTGTTTCAAGCTGAGGGACCACGCGGCGAAACGACTTGATTGCAGAGACAGGTAAACAGGACGAGGTTAAAACCGAACCTTACTGTCCTCGTGGGTGAGGTGCACCGAGAGACGGGACTGCCCGTGCTCGATTCTTCTCTTTTCTGTCAAGTAGTGGGACTTTTCACTACAGTACGTCTTTTCTAAGCCCTCTCCCTTTTTTCGACTTGCCTTTTATTGTAACCTCATTTTTTACTATTTACTTTATATCGATTTCTTATCGACTTTGCTTTTATGGATTTCTTTTTGAGAGACAATTACAGTGTCCTTTCCACACATTTTTAATAAATAGCAGAGCCGATTTGTTTCAATACCTTTTGATTAAAGTACTTGTCATAAGTGTTTTGTAGATTTAGTGTATAATAAATACTGATAAAACTTTCTTTGAATAGTTGCTTAATATTTTGTTGTTACCCACTCCGGCAAAAAACTGAATTTGGAATTGGAGTTAGGTTGGATTGAGTGGGTCAGATAATCAATCTATGAGAATAAATTGATTATTCGCATACCTTTTGCTATATACAGTCCACTTTCATTGAAGTTACTTTGACCCATTTTTTTTTGATGACTCCAATTCTAGACAATTACTAAAATGCGTAACGTGAGACTAAGGTATGACGTTGAGACTACTTGAAGTCAAATTGAGACTACGTTTCGTCAACATTTATTCTAACGAGACCACTTGAGGCTAATTTGAGACTAAGAAAAACAGATTTACTTACAAGAACGATAGAATGAGGCCCGTTGAGGCTAGATTGAGAACAAAAAAAATTGCCTCGGGTAAAATTGTTTTAATTTATAATATACTGTAAGCTCTTAGAAAGCACCTACTTATTAATATATTTTTCTCATCAATATACCAACATAAATTTTGTTCGGAAAAATTCAGTTGTGAGGTAGCCGGTTATTCGAAAATTACTTCAATTAGCCGGTTTTCGAATTGAAATCTGAGCTAGCCGGTTTCCGAAATTAATTTTGAGTTGACCAGTTTCCGAAATGAATTTTGAACTCACCAGTTTCCGAAATGAATTTTGAGCTGACCGGTTTCGGAATTGAATTTTGATCCACCCGGTTCTTCTTCTCGGCTGTCGATATATTTTTAACGCAATTTCTTAAAATCTAACTTACAAAGGCTATGCGCGCATTTGAAGCCATTCTGGCCCAATGTACGCCGGTGGCAAAAGATGTCGTGACCCGACAGCATTATTACTTCCAATGTCAGTTAAGTAACCATGGAAATAAAAATTCAATTTTATATCTTAACCCATTAACGCCCAAAACTTCAAAAAATTTATCTGAAATTTGCATGCCATTTTCATGACCAAAACGGGGAACATGTTGTATGCAATACATATTCCCCTATAGAATCAAATGCCCTCTTTCAGATTCCGGAATCAAAATCGAGTTTTGTCGATTGAAAAATTAAATACGGCGGATCTTACACAAAAATCTAACAATTGCTAACAATTGTATAAATACATTATTTTACTATGAAAATGTGGTGTGACATTGAAAATATCAGCAACGCGACCAAGTTATCAAATGCGTTTCAATTAATTGTATTATGCGGATTCAGAGGTCGACTAGTTGTAAACTAAATCAACAGATTTAGTTTATTATTTTTTTATTGTCAATTAATATTATACCCGATGTTGGGGTTTCGTTATTCATTATAATGTATTTCTTCAACGAATGAACTTTTTTAAAACGGAATCTTATATGTACTAAATAGTGTGACCCGCATCGTTACCAAATGATGAGTAAAAAGTCCACTGACCTTGCCAGATGTAAAATGAGTAATGTGGCTGAACATTGTGCAGCAATTAAAAATACAGTTTATTCAAAGCACTGACCTAACTGAAAAATTTTCAATTTTGATTGAATGATTGTACGTTTATTCCCATGACGAATTACTAGATTTATTCAGTTCAAATTATAGTTTATTGCAATTTATTTGCATTACCTTATCAACCTTTTGGCCGTCGCTATGTAAGTAATCAAATTTTCACTTACAGCAACCGGCGAGAGCAAGCGTCATACAGGGCCGGCAGTACTCTTACTTTTAGCTAACTGTTTGAAATTGGACGCAGGGAGTAATAAACGTCTGTACAGGTTTTCTTTTATCTCCGCTTGCTCTTCACAATAACAAGTTTCAGGATTCGCATTATTCTTGAAACACTTGTCAGGAGGTTATGCAATAAAATAGGCTTCAGTCACTTTCATTTTAACGAAAATATTACATTATTGGCTCTTGATACACTTTAATCAATATGTGCGCGAAAGTCTGGATAAAAAGTCTTAAGTTTAAAGTAAATTGTGTATCCAACGACTTACCAGCTAGCAACTGAACTCAGCGCAACAAGTAGTGGCCGATCGCATCTGCACGGTGTTGAATAAAACAGCGCGTTAGACAAAGATAAGTCGTACTGTAAAGGAAATATAATAAGCATACAAACATCGAGCATGACACAACACATGGTGCAATACTCTAGCACTAGTGTAATGAGTGATTTTACAATATATAATGTTCTAGACTAATTACCTAAAATAGATATTTCAACGACGGTGATCACGAAGACTCATGGTTACTTTCTGCGGCATGAACAGGCAGCAGCGCGAGTTTAGTGATAGGACGCGTGTACTCTCCGTCAAAAGTGCGACCCACATTTATCAGTCCATCGGACCCCAAGTAGCACCCGATTATTCTCGCTAAGCTTATCTTTTACGGCGGTTGGGCCTCACTTCACAGTAGAAATATCTGACCTGTGATAACAGATGATTCTTAACAATGCCATTCTGATCGGTGTTGTAGCGAACGAACATAGTCGTCAGACCACCAGCGCCAAAACTGCACCAACATTTGTTGATAATTCTGCCAGCGCAATAAGCTACTTTCCTTATACTCTAATACGGACTCTTGTGGAATCATGTACAATAATCCACCTATTAGAAAATGAGCTGGAGTGAGCACATTTGAAGTTTCAACGCTATTATCAAGTGAGGCAAGTCGACGAGTTAAGGCAAACTTCTATTCACATAACAAGGTGGCAAGCCCCACATAACTGGGAGTTTTATTTAACAATAAATAGTGCAAATGATGTTTCATGCTCTGGACTGCTGCTTCCCAAATACTACCGAGGTGGGGTGCAGCCGGAGAAATGAATAACCACTTAATTCGGTCAGTGGCGAGACGCTCCTTTAAATTCTCATCGACGGCGGGTTTACGAAGAACTCTCGACACGGGCCTTGAAAATTAGTACCTCGACCGCAGTAGGTGACTTGAGGAATTCCTCATCGTAAACAAAAACGCGATTACGCCACTACGAAGGCATCAGTTGTATACTATTGCTTACTATTTCGAGGTGAATATATATCGAGGTGAATATCTCGAGGCCATATATATAAAAACTGCAACGTAGACGCTATGAAATCACGCCGCGGCCGCCCGCCATTCGGATGGCGATGAAGCCAGTGTAACTGAGGCCGCCATACTGAAAAGGGGGGTCCGGTCAGAGTACGCGCCTAAAGAGCAAGGCGCCCATCAACTGCTGAAGGCCCATGTCTCGAAAGCGCACGCAGGGGTCACAATTAGAAACAATGCCTTCAATAAATTTTTAATCCTGGATCACGCAGTATTCATTAGTAATTATAATAAGAATGAGTGAGATTTTGCCATGTAGACACCTCAAATGAGCTTTCATGATATTCAACGTCCTTTTTATTGAAAAACGGATTTAATGAGCGAAGCACGTTGCCCATTGAAACCATAGTGTTTCGAAGGCTCATTCGAAGCACGGTCAGCACCATGCGGTCATTACCATGCGTGCGGACGTGGCGCCCGGTTGCTTGAGACAATAACTTACGGATGTCATTGAACTGATTAGCAATGAAAACAAGTCGATTTGGAGTATCAGATCTAATACGCTGCCAAACAACCGTAGCGTCCGTCAAACAATAGCACGGCACGTTAGCGCATTCATGAGCAAAGTTAGCATAAGTGACGCAAGAAGCATTGTAGCGCAAATCTCGAGGCGCGGTACGCGCCTCTCCTTTAATGAAACAACTCCGGTCTTGGCGATCAGCAGCGAGACAGAAATGTCATTGTTAGATATAACACGAATGTAGATCGCAGAAGCATAAACTATTAACTATGCGTCAGAAAATCTATCAAACGATGCAGTAGTTGCATTTAAGCCCTGGCCGGTCCATCGTAGATTTGAAATGCCAGTAAAAGCAGGTAATGCGTGACTGAATGCTGTTTAAGTGTTAGCAAGGTCGTTCGAGAGTAGAGTGTTCCAACCTACATTTGGACGCCATAAGGAATGTCTAGGCTGAGTGACCAATATACACCCAATACCTTAAGACACCCATTTTCTTTCAGAACATTATCACATGCCAGTCCATGATCTTGCATATCCATATCGACTAGCAGCTTTTTCTCATTGCTAACCTACTTTCGCACCTCGAAGTCACTGCGACAGAGTAGTGTTGTAACTTCATCTCGTAACTGGAGCGCTCCTAATATTCTGTCTGCTCCGGATAACAGATCATCAACATAAAAATCATTTAGGACAACCATTTTCACTAAAGGATACTGATCGCCGTCGTCCTCAGCGAGCTGCTGAAAGACTTGATGAGCGAGATATGAAGCACTTGCAGTTCCGTAAGTAACTGTCATCCAATTATAATCGTCAATAGGGCTTTTGTAGGAGGATCGTCATAATATGCGTTGATAATCCATATCGCGTGAATCAATAAGATCTGGCGATACATCTTTTCGATATCTGCTTTTCGATGATTAACAAATAACAATGTACCCGCCGTTGTGTTAAAATCATTGTTAAATCATACAGTAATTTTGGTCCGATCAGTTGACGATTGTTGATAGATGTATGATTTGTTGTTTGAGAAGACGCGTTAAAAACCATGCGTAGATTCGTAGTAGTGCTCGATAGTTTGACTACTGGATGATGTGGCAAATACACTACTTGAGAGGCAGTGACGGTAGAGGGATTAACATGGCGCATGTGTTCTCTGATTATATAGTAGAGCATAAATATATGATATATTTCTTGCACTGAGTCATTTTGTAATAAAGACACTCCAAACCGCTTGCCTGAATGGAATGCGTACGACATACCGCTCGTCTTCCCTTCGAGTATACATGGATCGAAAATGATCTTCGCTCTTAGTTTCAACCCGAGAGAGTGGTTTGGAGCAGAAAACTTCTTTACCCCTTAGAGTCACGACTTTTTTCAGAGAACTTTTGCCTTGTAATTTTGATTGATTCTTATTGTTTATGTAATTTTAAATGAAATTCTATCAGAAATAAAAAATGAATTTTCTGTAATTTTTTATAAATTTTTAAC
>JABFPD010000442.1:0-11635 GCA_022817545.1 Cremastobaeus sp. ZL-2020 | reverse complement strand
CTCGAAGATAAATTGCTAGCTTTACTATGTGCAAAATTCTGAGAATTTATTCATTTTATAACAAACACGTTTTCTTCTTAATATTTTGTTCGCATATTGACCTTTTCAGCTAATTAACTTTTTGAAATCAACATTTTTTGTTACAAAATATTCAGTGCTTTTAATGCGTAAACAACTTTTTTCTTCTTATTAAATGAACAACATTAGTAAATCAGTTGCAACCTTCACAAAAGAACTGCAGCAAATTCACTTATTAAGAGAAAAACAAATGATTAAAGTTCAATATTTTAATCTAAAATATTTTAAAGACAATTAAATTTTAAATATTTGACAATTACGAGCGTTGAATATCTCAATTTTCTGCACAAAAAAATACACACAAGTATGATGCAATATAACTATTTAAAAGATGGTATTTCAAAATAGACAGATCGATTTTATAGCATATTTCATACAGTACATAGAAATGGAAAAAAGTGCTTCAATAAAATCACAGTAACAGCTAATTTGAAGCTCGTTGCGACTTGGAAACTAATAATATAATGTTGACAAAAAGCACATTTTACTCGACTATCGAGGTTTTGTCACATTGCTGAAGGTCTGAGTATTTACATAACCGTGTATTAATAACAATTGCGAAGAGTCAAAAACCCGAATACTGGTTTCTATATTGTCACCCTTGTAGACAAAATGTATTCGGACATTTCTTGAACAAAATTGGATGAATATTGGATAATTGTTGTTGTTTTGTTCAAGAGTTTTTGTTTATGTTATTCGGACACATTTTTGGATCATCTGGAAAACTTTGGATAATTTTCCCAGACAGTTAGCTGATGTCCAATTTTATGCAAAACATTTATAGGGCAATTTTTCGATTGTCCAAAAGTTTGTTCTAAAGATATCCGAGAAGTGTCGAAAAGACTCAGACAACATATGATTCTGACCGAATTTGACCGAGATTATCCGATAACGTCCGAACAAGTGTCCGAGATTGTGCGAATAAAATGTCCCCAAGGACAACAGCGACTGTTGTAGTTTAATTGGCAAGCAAAGATCGGTGCAGATTTGACTTAACGAGTAAAATATGAGCAACGGAGCCTTTGCTAGATACCAACCCTCGTATCTATCCTAAGTGGTTGCGGTAATTGATGTACATGATCCTGCTTGACGATGGTGTCCGCAGGTGACAAGGACTGAGCCTGCGGCTGATTACTGGCCTGCTGCCCCGGTTGCGACTGGGAAGCTTGCTGCGTCGGTTGGCCTAATCGGATCTTCTTAAATGGAGGCGCCTCTGGCATGGTCTGCGCTAGTTCCAGTCCCGGCGTGCGATTGCACCCGTACGGTTCCGCGGAGATGAGACCGGTGCGGGCGCTTCGCGCCGCGGCTGAGTGGTACTCGGGCGCTGTCGGCGACGCAGATGGAGCCACTGAACCAGCAGACGGCAACAGCGATATTCGAGGCCGATCCGCGCGGTTGCTAACCACGTACCCGCTGCCCGCTGGTATCCCGACGCTGCCCATTTGCGACACGGGACTGCTTCTCACGCTGATCGGGACCCTCTCGTTCACCTGAAACAACGACGGACGTTAATCACGATCAAGCCAGTCGCGAATTTCAGACTGCAGCCAACGAACGTTCCGATTCGTTGCGCTTATCATTTCGCCTTTATCGAATCGTCAATTAATAACTTTTTAATGCGTTTTTCAAGCGGCCATTAAACAGCTCATTTATTCAGCGAACCGTTCAAAAGAAACCGACTTTTTCAACCACTTTGCGACACTCTGCTGCGTAGAAATAAACTGCAACGAAGTGAATAATGTGTAAGTTCTAAACAACCGGCGCTCCTCTCCCATGACCATTCGTTCGATCTATTTAAATCGCATATTTATTTATTCAGCATTTAAATTCAAATTTGTTCGTGAGGTCGATTAACTCCGCCAGACGTCGTGAGTCACCAAATGGGCTTTCCTTGATATCTTTTGACAGCCGCTGAATTATTTAGACGCGTCGATAATTCAGTTGCAGCCGCATCAATAAGAAATTAACGCGTCCCTCATCCGCGATCCGTTGTCCGCGGAAAATCGGCTCGGTCCGTGAACCGTTCGAGCGCAGAAATACCCGGAGAAAAATTCGTCGGCTGATGATTTAGTTGGACTCGACAAAGCCCGGGACCAAACGATGACAAGTCGTCGCAGCTGCGCCAACGACTTTCACCCGCCTACTCGAAGACACTTTTCCAATTGCAATCGACAATCGTCGCTGTTTAGAGGAAACAAAACGAGCGGAATAAACAGAGTTTATTTAGAATATAATCTCACGGTGGGCTGCGCTCGCCGTTGGACAATCGGAGGGCAGAAATGCGCGAGGTTCGCGTGTCGGCGGTCTATTGAATTCATGCAGACTAATTGATCAGAAATTCGAGAGACACGCGCGAAGGTATAATTAGAGTTGTAGCGGTGTATGATTTTCGCGACACTAACGCACGGCGTGTCGAAAAATCGCCGCCGAGCCATGGGCTCCGAGTAATTGCGAGCGACAGTCGCGAAAATGAAATATTAATCGAAGAAATTGGCCAGAAATAGAACTAGGCAAAGATACGGCGACGCCGCGGCTATCGATTATTCAAGTCATCGGGAAACGCCGAGTTCGGCTGCCAGTAAGAAAGCCCCATCCCCGATCGCGGGTCGGAAAAGTGAAATGACGCGTTCGTGGGCGATGCCACGATCTCTGGATATCGTCGAGCTGGGCTGGCTATTTTTTGCCCGTGCCAACTTCCGCGCCAACAAATTTCTATGACCTTTCAACGGATTAAAAATGTAGGTTAATTAGCGCTCGAATTCGTTCTAATTACGCGCGGCTTCGCTTTCGGCCCTCGCACAACCAGCAATCATTTATAAACTTTATGGTCCAAGTTTGTTCCAAATGCGCAGATCCCGGGGGCATGGCCGATGCCCTTCGCTGGAGCAGGGGGCGCGGATGGCGTTGCTCAAGGTGAAATATTTATCCGGATTCAAAAACCGGGAGAGATAACGCAGGTGGGGCGAGTTGTCGAGTTGAGTATTTAGCAGATGTAATAATCACGCGTTTAGCGAACGTGCACAGATGTATCGAATTGTTTCGGAGACTAGAGCTGTCTAAGCAAATGTTGGGATTGTGATTTATACCATTTCTGTAGCCTACTCAAGAACAATGATCTCGAAATGGAGAAAAGAGAGAGTGATTTATTATGAAATGGATCAAGACAAAAGAGTCGCAGGTTACAACAGCTTTTCATTCACTTCTGCAGAGACGGAGTTTCACAGTGATGACTTTTTGATTTTTCTGTGTATCCACTTTTGGAGATGTAGAATGACGATCCATTTCAGAATACTTTTGAAGACATTTTCAGAATTAACAGAATAACCTAATCTCCGAATCCACAGCGTCTGCATCTAGTTCCATTACGAGGGTAATCTTGGGTTCCGAATACTTCTCATTCAAGTATTATCACAAGAATGAACAGGCTGAAATGAAAAAGGCAGCAGACAGTTGATTCCTACCTGCAGGAATGAAGGTTTATATACTGAACAACCATAGTATGTACAAAACTGCCGAGCTTTGCGAAGAACCAGTCGTGTTCGCTTGAACTGTACGATTCATATTATTTTCAGTACAAGGCGTTTGCACCCGTGTGGAAAAGGATATTTTTCGAACGGGTGCTGTACAGAAAAGTTTACTTTCGGTACAAGTACCAAGAAGGGTTTCTATGCAGTAATAGTTCGGAAGAAGTGAGAACTCGGGAAACGTGATAGAAAAAGAGGCAGGGACTGGAAGGATGTAACAGAAGCGAATTTGAATGGCAAAGAAAATTGGTTTTTTTGGACGATTGACCTTGGGAAGCAAATTTGAAATAAAGAAATTCAATTCTTCATTTTGAGACTTTGTATTGGTCATAAATTAATAAGAACCAATCTTCTTCACAACATCTTGTCAATTGTTACATTTATATAGTTTAATTTTTATTCTAATTACACTATGATTGTTAAATTATTTTTTTTTACAACTAATGTTTATAAGAAATGGCTAAAATTGGAGGGGTCAGTGCTAAAGTGGAATAAGTCCACTTCAAATTTTGATAAAAAATTCCACTTTGATGTCAAATTATTATTTTACATTACAGGCAAGCATATTTCCGATATTGATTTCTGGTTTTTTTGGGTATTTGGAAATTAATTTTAGTACTTTCGATCATTTTGTAATCGCACAACGTGAAGAACAATGCAGTTGTTTTAAAAATCTAAAAAATGGACTTATTCCACTTTAGCACCGAACCCTCCATATATGTTAACATATATACTACATATATGTTAAGTCTTTCAGCCAGAAAGATCTTGAAACGTCTAGGTGTGACAATTTTCGTCGTGGTAATAATATACGTCATGTGATAGCTATCAACCAATCAAAAACAAATGAAAAGCACTATATTGACTGTCATGTATTCATTGATTGTTCACATAAGTTTTCTGTGATTAGTCCAGGCAACCTCAATATTGTAACGTAGATTCAAAATCTGACTGAATGAGTTAACATATATGGCACATATATGTTCAGTTAAACATATATATGCTAAATATAGGCTTGAAATATATGCAACATATATTTTTGCATGTATGTCGCATATATGTGTTATATATGTCCCCAAAAAAACTTGTTTACATGGGTAATTTAGCAGAACTGCGTTAGACTCTGTAAAGGCAAGAATAAACGTGACATAGAAATTCTTAATGCCAATCACTGGTGTGACAATTCAAATTGTTAAAAAAAATTTTTTCCTTGCTTGATTCTTGGGAGGAGAATCAACTCTGTCATAATAGAACTTTAACACGTTTTTATGTCTGGCGTGTAATGGTTCTGCTGCCACTGTCGTTTTAAACTCGTCACTCTAATCAGCAGATCCTATAAGCAGCAATTAACGATTGAAAATGCTGAAAAATATGCATTTTATAATAACTCAAGAAATTGAAATGTTATGAAAATCCTTATCAAAAACATACAATTTAATAGAAAATAATTTGAAATATCAAATCGCAATAAAATCATTAATCAATAATTATTTTTTCAAGATTATTTGAATACATCAAATTTCAAAAATTTTCAGTTTATATTAAAATTGCAATTTAAAATAGAGCAACAGGAATGCAGAAAAATTATGTATTCAGTTGATTAGTTTTCATTATTACTGCCTTTAGTATCAACTGTAATCACTCAACTTTTACTTTTCAAAAATATCTTCCATTTAAAGCAAACAAAATCCATTTAAAGCAAACAAAATCATTTTAACACAAATTTCAATGAAGTTGTATAGAAAATTGTTTATCGCAACACTTTGATGGTGTTATTAGACAATTTCAGTTCTTTTTTTAGAAATATTTAATTACCCACATGGTTTTCTTTAACTGTCATGAACGTCACCAACTCGTAACACTGATTTATATTTGGCTTCGTTTTGTACGTAGCGTCAATATATAATTCAGTGCAGGAAGACAAACCAGATATGTAATCTGGGTTTCCAAAGACAAGGATTTCAGAATCGTCACTGGCTCTCTCAAAATGCAAATTAACACTGCCAGTTGTACATGATAGCAGTTCCATCCACTTGCTGTCTAATCCTGCGAAATTAACAAGTTCCTCCATAGTCTTTGGAACGGGCGGAGACGATTTTTTCAACCATCTATTCATTTGGGTCTCAATTCGCCTGAAGGATAATCGTTCTGCTGCCTCGGGATATCTACAAGTATCCAAGTGACATTTAATATAAACGGGAAATCAAAAGTTATATATACATTTGTATTATGTATTCAAATTTTACTAAACACTGACATTATTCAATTATCGCATTTGATCTAAATAAGACCCTTTGTGGAAATAAATCTCTGAACAAATCTGAAAGTCTGAAAAAAATGTGAAATTATTTTTTTTTCAGGGGGAATTCAGGGGGTACAAATGCTAAAAATAGATAAATTTTTGACGAATTATTTTTCGACATTTCTCATAGTTTTATTAAAATATTTTCATAAAATTTCGAAAATATCATTAAATGTCGGAAAATACAAAATTTATCTATTTTTAGCATTTGCCCCCCTCCTGAATTCCTTCCTGAAATAAAAAATAATTTCAGATTTTTTTCAGAGATTTTCAGATTTTTTAACTTGTTTTATTTCAATGTAACCATTCGATGAAATATTCAAATGTTTCCATAAAACTTAAAATAAACTAATAATCCCCCCTGGAGAGAGAAACTAAAAAATGTAGTTTCAGCGTTTTTTATTTTACAACATACTACATTAATTTTGGTCTTTATTTACTTATTTACATAACACTTAAAATAAGAGAACAATAATTACATAATTTCCTGATTGTGGAAGCCGTGAGCCTAAATATTGTAATTGTCAATCTTACAACGCAAATAAATGTTTACCCTTTCTCCCAAAACTTCTTCGTGGCGCCTGTTTTTCCTACACAGGATATCTGCATACCCCACTAATACAAATTATATTCTAGCACATAACTGGAAATGTGTAAAAGACATTTTTCTGAAGAAGTGAATTGTTTACTGAACAGTTTGGGTATGTATATTGTCTATTTTGGGGAGGAAAAGTTAAGATGTTAATATTTGTCCAAATGAATGCCAAAGCTGCCAGAAATAATAAAAAATAACTCAATTATATTAACCATGGTTTGAATTTACAATGTCTATCCTTAAAATATCTATATATCACTATTATGTATCTGGATTATTCAATTTCACAATACTCAAATTATTAGAACAAAAATTTTACGTAATCGTGATAAAAATAATGAAAGTATAATATAAACACTAATTATACAATAATACATTAAGCATCATGGTCGGCGAAACCCTTGCAATTACAAACCTTACCTATGGCTTGACTTGTAAACTTCGCTTCTGAAACTGGATTTCCCCTCTACCGTGTTGCGTATAATATTTTACGTCATTTTTGAAAATTCCCTATGGAGTAAAATTTTTAACATTCACGAATGACGTGAAAGTTATGCAATATTTGCTACAACTTTATGTCATGTCAATAATTGAGGTATTAAAGTCAAAAATATATAAATTAAATATTCTTACTTATATTATATTAATTATATTATCGCAGAATATTGTTGCATCATTATCAATTTTTGCGCATAATATACAGAAGCTTACACCACTAGCGATACATGTTCACATTTTCAAATTGTGACAATTCATTAATTGTGAACATTTGACGTGAAAAATACTATACGCAACAAATAAGAAATATTTGTACACAATATATTTTTTTTACATACTCAGTCGTTGAAATGTAATCAATTTTAAGTGTTATAGAAAAGTTGAATTCCTTCAAGATAATATGGAGATTTCTACGTTCCCATACCGATTTGAATTTAGCTACATATTCTGGAAGTAAAATGAACACCGAAAACTAGTTCATTAATTGTAAGAGTTACAATAAAATTATAGTGCGCAACATACTAAATAATTCTTCCAAAATTAACCCTCAAACTGGAAATCGAATTTTGAAGCATTATAGGGCTAGAAAATGTAATAAAAAATTATACATTCTATTGTTAATTAATAGTTGATTAGGCTCCAATGAATTTTTTAATAAAAATATCTGTTCCGTTGTGTTTAAGGAATATGCAGCAACGTAAAATTGAAATTGTTTACTAACAATTATTACAGAAATCTAAAAAAAGAACAAAAACCAAAAACGGAAAACGTAACAATTCTCATAACATTGCTGGATTTGCCCAGAGAGTAGTTTAAGGGTTAACAGTGCCTATTATTTGATTTCAATATTTATCAGTCTTTTTCGATATTTACTTCACTTTACTCCAACTTTTCTGTATTGAATCTGCCATTTTTATAACGCTTTTTGAACTGCCTGATTTTTCCTCATCTTGCTTGTTTGCATAGGTTTTACAATCCCCATTTTCTTTGTTTCTATGTTTTTCTATGTTCATTTTCTTTATTTTTTCACAAGTTTGTTTAAAACGAATAAAATTTCGCAAAATCCACATTAGAAATACGGGTAGTTGTCTCTGTGTTTTGTGTAAAAAATGTGCTGTTATAACTTGGGCACAGCTAACTAGATCTCTCTGCATTTGAGACGAGCATACTGAAGACGAGCATACTTATGCTTTCTAAGACTTTGCGTACTAAGCTGCTTCAGGCAGGTATCACAAAAAACTAGGCCACCCGATTTTTTGGCATGAACTTTTGCTCTATGCTTTATTAGAACTGACCTCCGATAATAAGCTCGCTTGCAGTTGTGGCATGCAAAGATAAAAGCATGTCACTAGCCATAGGTTTAGGTTTGGACTTGACTTTGGCTTCGGGGTTCAACTCCTTCATGGACAAATGAGGGTCTTCGCCTGAAATACTTTTATGGCAAAGTTCTTTCAAAACTGGGAAAAATGATTTACCATTCGACTCTCTTTTAGATTGTGATTCCAATGTTGGGCGATCTTTCGATGATTTTCTCAGAGGTTGAGCTGCTGCACCAGATTTCATGTCAACTTCATGTTGCAAAGTAGATGAAAATTCTATGGGTATAAAATATTATGGTGGATAAATTGGAAAAGAAGATGTCAATAAATCAAAGCACTAATTGAAATATGAATAGACAAAAAATTAAACTAAGATATTGTCATTGAATTGGAAACAAAATTAAACTGAACTGAATTGAATTGTACAAAAGGCAGAAATCATGAATATTTCTGGTACTCAAGCATTTCATTATATAAAGCAATAGTACACAAAATGCTAACAATAGTCGCAGTGTTCAAAAAACATGTTATTCATATAATAGCATTTGAATTTAATTTTAAAGTAAATATAAAACTGAGTTCCAGCGTCATAATTCTTTTTTAAAACTCTGTTAAAGAAATGAAAACAGTTCAAATAACCTCCATTTGTCAATGCTTTTTCAACTTTACTGCTCTTGACTGCTCTTGACTGCTCTTCTATATTGACATCCTCCTCATCGTCAACAGCCTGAAGTTTCAATATACTGTGATCCTTACTATAGGTGGCAACTAAATTGACATGAACTCTCTTGCTTTCGTCATCTGCTAATGAGATCACTTCATAAGAATTGACTGATGAAGTTTCTGTGCTGTTAGTGGTGCTGCGATCCTTGTTCACAATCTCATAGGAGTTATTCTTCTTCTTAATAATTCATATTCCAGAATCATGGTCACTGCTATTCTTAGTAGTGAAAAATGGATCATCCTTTTCTAATGGTAGTTTGCATTTTACTTTGTGTAGTTAAAGAGCCTGTGGACTACGAAATGAAAGGCTATATTCACAAACAAAATTTTTGTCGTTGTTGTCGTTTGCATACAAAGAACGAAGTTTTTTCAAACTTACTTCTTTTGAGTTTGAATCAATGTCTTTTCGCTCTCTTCTTAATCAGAATTGGTGGCTGAGGGCTGATCAGCTGTTGATCGTTCTCAGCGACTGATTGCTCGGCCTTCTTCAGGTGAATCCTATGGTGGTTAGCAATGCCTCGTTTCATGTCAAACCCTGCACCGCATTCCTGGCACTGATATGGTTTGGATTCATTTTCTGCAATATTCAAGTGTCCAGCTTAGAACTTGTAGCCTTAGCTGATAAGGATCTTGAGGGCTGTATACATTCTTTGGTGTAGTCATTACAGTGTCTGGTTTCCTGGTGGATTTGGTGGAGTTAGTGGACTCGCTGGACCTTACTGAATTGGTTTAGTCTCTTCATTGTCATCAGTTATATCTTGAGCAGTTCGGATGAGTTTCAACGTATCAACATATATGTTCAGATATATTGAGTAATGTAAAAATATATCCTCTGCTGCATGAGCTGCAATTCTTCGTAACTGTGCATAGTTTGTGGGAAGTATTGCATGCTTTGGCCCATTATGTGTTGTTGTGCAAGCGCATCAGTGTCATGTTACTTACTGTGCCGCTACCAGCAATACTTCCAGTTCCACCACTTCCTGTCACAGTGCCTAGCAATACATTTTGGTACAGCTAAAATCAAAAAGCAAGTTAGAATTTTGTCTAAATCGGTTCACGGATGCAACAGATCACGTGCAAATAAAAAGCAAACTATTGAAAACAATTGTTTTTAATAAGCGAAAAATATTGGAATAGTTAAATAAGCTAGATAAATGAAATAGTTAACTGGTTAACTCTTACTTGATGTATTCTTCGAATTCTTTAGCTTCCTCCAATTCTTCAAAACAAGAGTCCACAGTAGGAGGAACCTGTTTTTCCTGTCATTTCTATGACATTTTCTAAACTGCCCGATAACGTGACAATTACTTCATAAATATCAAGGATATTGCAGAAAAGAACATCAATTTTGTTTGAATCTTGTGTACACTTCATTATCTCCTCTCGAAAGACCTGGTTCAAGATTGCAAATTATTCAAATGCTCATAAAAATAACAAATTGATTTTGATAACTCCAATATTTTAGTATAATAATACAATAATCTACTTGCTAATAAATAATAATACCATAGGGATGACTCAATGTAAGAATCATTGAGATTATTATCTTGTCTTGATTCTTGCTAGTATTCTAATTAACCCTTTAACGCCAGATTTTTATTTTATCGTCGAAAATATGATAACATTAATAATTTTACATTTTTATAACTCAATCAAATATTGACAATATTATTAACTAAAGCGAAACACCAATATCATGAAATGTGTATAAAATATTTAAATCAACTGAAATAATAAAAACATAATTATCGGTTCCATTTTTCACAATTTTCAAAAATCAGAACTGTATTATCTATGATATACACACGGCGTTAAAGGGTCAGCTAAATTACTGAAACGTTGTATCAAAATTACCGTTTACGAAATTGCATTATTGAAGAGGATCCCTCCAGAGAACCTGAATCACTGCCAAAGTTTAGGGCACCGAATTACAGTCTAAGAAACCGCTGCTAATATTTACAGCATCACCAGGCATCTCAACTGCACTCGATGGGATCTTTGCTGCTGTTGCTGTATTGTTGAAACTTCGGGTATTTTTGGCATTTTTTCTCTCTGCAGTGGAGACATGTTGACTGACTGCATTAATGGAACTTGTTGAGCATCTTACAACTTTGTTTATCCAGCAGCAGTTATTGACTCGATGATTGTACTTGCGGCGTGAACACTTTAGTTTCCGTCAATGTCAAGCATCCTCTCAATCTATTGAGACTGTGAAATGTAATATAAAATGTAAAATTGAAACTGTGATATGTAATTCCATCACAGTATTGAAATTGAATGGTTCTTTCATGAAAGAAAACCACTTTAGAAGTTTTAAATTTTGAATAGCTTTTGTCTTCACATTTTTTTGTTTGACTTTCTGATGACTCAATTTGTGATTTATGTTTTTTTCATCTTAAAATCACAATATATGAAATTATTAATTTTTTTTACTATAAAAATTTGATAAATTCACTACATGTCAACAAAAAAATGTTAATTGTAAATGAACTGCGTAAAGGTAAGAATAATGTTCAAATTGAAAATAAAAATGAATAACTATTTAAACATTAAGTTTGTAATTAATAAATAGATAATCAATAGAAATAAATACTTA
>JABFPD010000441.1:0-11644 GCA_022817545.1 Cremastobaeus sp. ZL-2020 | reverse complement strand
AAATAATTCGGAGAAATTGGTTTGGAAGTTTTTACCATTATATGAAGGGCCATATCAGACATTGAAGAAGATTTGGAATACTTCATATATTTTGGTACATCCAGACACCCTTGTAGAACGAGGGATGTACAACAGTGTAGATATGAAACGTTATATTAAAAGGAACGCCTAATCTTATTTTGCAGTTTATCACAATGCCCAAGGGTAAAGCAGCATATGCGAGAAGATTAGCTAGGAGAGCAGCGGAGAGAACTATTGACATCTGCAAATCAGATCCACCCATTCCACCGGAAGGTGAGCAGGAGAGACGACTAAAGATGGAACAACGCATAAGAGAAAGGATCAGGAACATGTCTGCGAAGACAAAACAACCTCCTCCCTCTTACAAACTCGCTCCTTATGTCTGTTCAAAACTTGTCCGTCCTGTCCGTTAGTTCACTCATTATGCTGCATTAGTTGATTCCGAGTACACGAGTATTTTCAGATAGCTATGCCGAAGCTAACTGCCCCCCAGTTCCGTCGTGAGGTCCGCCGAGAGGCGGCCACCAATGAAGAGACCGGGTCCGAAGGCGAAATCCGAGACCGAACCCAAATTCAATTGGCCAGCGCTATCGAAAAATCACGGGTCCAAATCAGGCAAATAGCCGCCGACCTCTCCATCCACCAACGCTTCATCGATAGCGGTCCGGTGAACCCATCTGCCATATCCGGATGTGTCTCAAGCCACCGTGAGCTCATCCAGAAGGGCATTAAATTGCAGAAGTTACACTCGAACCAACGCAACTCCGCATCTTCAACAACGCATCTTCGGTTATCCACCTCAGTGCCTAGCAATCCGGCCTTTCCGCTTCTTCCGAAACCTCCGGTCCTGAAGGCAATCCATCCAGAAGCCTTAAATGCGAAGAGATGGCTTAACGATGAGATCATCAATGGGTTCATCCATACTCTGGCCACAAATTTCCCAGACATCTGTGTCCTACCATCGATGTTTTATAACCGCTTCGTTGTCGGTGGACACCCAGGCGTTTGCCGTTGGACCAAGGCATTTGATATTTTCAAAGCGCAAATTATCCTCATCTCCATTTGCAAGATGAGACATTGGATTCTGGTTATTGTGGATCCCAACTCTGGGGACATTTGCGTCTAGAACAGCTTGAGAGATAACCGCCTTGCCCAAGCCGTCCGAATTATGGACTACATCCGTTCTACATCACGGTACGGAGATGTTCGTCAGCGAAAGCGTGAACCATCCAGAAGAATGAATACGACTGTGGAGAATTTGTGTGTGCTTACGCGTTATGTGCGGTGAATCGTGTCGAGATCTATTATAACAATCAAGATTCGGAACAATTCCGGGACGCTATTAAGCGGGAACTATCCCAATATGTGCAATAAAGACATTCTTTGAATAATGTGTCTTTATTTCTAAAGCCTCCATTATTCAAGGGGGAGATGTTGTAAAGTTCCGCTCTTATCAATCCACTCTCGTGCTGCGCGACACACTTAGTTGCCAAAGTGTGTCGGTAACTCGATGCGGCGCCACTTCCCGGCACATGATTCTTCGTAGCAATTCATCGTTCCTTGAATCATTCAAGGAACGCTGAACGCTTCTTAAGAGCGTTGCAGAGGTGGCGGAAGTTGTTTGATTACCGCTGTTTAACTGGCGGTATCAATGGTTATAGTCGGGTATAACGCCCGAGTTGAGCACCACTGCTGTGGAGTGGGCTGAGGTTAGTCTGTACGACTGTGGCACAGGAGCCGAAAGTTGAGAGTCACTGTGCACCAGTGATCTCTCTTGGTGGTTGTTTTGCCAATTGGCAATGAGAACCGCTGCTCAAGAACGGGGGGTTGATTGGTCGTAACGACCGAAACGCGTTTGCCGCAAGTTGAGCAACACTGTGCACCAGTGTGCTCGAATACAAAAGGTTGATCGAGATGTAATAGTGCGCACCACTATTGACCTCGTGTTATCATTCACTGAGCTCCAGTGAATGTCACTCGTAGCACCGAGTGAGTCTATTTTTTGCTCGCAGTACGAGGGTAGTTAATACTTCTTCACTGCAACTCGCTTGCGAGTGAAGAAGTAAGCAGGAGAAAGCGCCACCTGTTGTTTTAGTGCGCGGCGCGAAAAGCGCGTGGTAGTACTGCAAGTGTAGTGGCACACTTGCAGTGTCGGTAAGTGCGCCGGATGGTGCTGCCGCCACGCGCGGTTGGTAAGGTGAGCGGCGCGGCGCGGGCATTTCGAACATGCCAAAAGAGATGTTGCCCAGTACTGACGTTAGAGAATGCAAATGATTGTTTGTTTTTGATGTGGAGGATTATTATTTGTTAATATTGTTTTATAATTTGCTCGGAGTTGTCAAAATTCCGAACACCCCCGGCCATGGACGCTCCCGGAGTGTCCAGAGAATATCCAAGGCAGCAGTTAATGCAAGTTACAGCGGAAGACTTGGAATATCCAAGGCAACAGTTAATGCAAGTTACAGCGGAAGACTTGGAGTAGATAAATGAGAAGTCTTGTGTTTGGTTAAGATAGAGTGATTTATTACTATCCTCAGAGAACAATGATTACTGTTGACGTGAGAGACGAGGGTCAGAGCCGAATGGTCGAGGTGGATCACGTCGCACCGTAGCGCAGGATTGTTCTCGGGCGGCGTCAAGGCGGATAATGCATTTGCCCACTGGTACGCGGGCTCTCCATCGTCGACTTCTAGCATAAACATCATCGTCGACTCTGATGTGTAGAAAACGTTCTCCAAGGGGGTCTACCTCAGGGTCTCGGATATGCTCGTAGTGGAACTGCGAGTGCTGGCGCAAGTTCCATGGGCGTAGTAGTATGCCCTGGTCTAGTGGCCTTTCTGAGGTAGCGAATGTTTGGAAGTTAGAAAAGGCTTAGTAATCGTGAGCATGAAAAAGCATTTGACATTTACCTGAGGTAGACAGTATCGCAGAAGAAGAGCTCGCCGTCAATGTGTCCAGGAATGGCAATTCTGCACGACATTGGATGACTGGGGTAGCTTTAGCGGCATCAGTCGGGGAAAGCACGTCTCGCTTTGCCAGGGAGAGGCTTGGTTTAAAATCGGAGGTGCGAGGAGCTAGCCGAGAGAAGATAGACGGGCGAGCTGGTGCGAGGTGGCCCTTTTTGAGGAGCGGTCTCTCCTTTGGGAACGTGACGACGGAGCGTATGCGTGGAGAGTTTCCGCGTGAGCTTGGGCTCTGCCCTGGCGAGTAAGGGTGATAGCGGTCACTTGTGGGGGTCAGTCCTGCTGGTGATCGGTTGGACGAAGTGGTCACAGGAGTAGTGTCTACTTCCATAAGTAGGTCGTCGAGCTCTCCTTCAGGGTGGATGGCCAGGTCGTCCTCTGATTCGCTGCCAAAGAGCTCTTTCAATTTCGCGGCCTTCTTCGCAATTTTGTCACTCATTTCGAAATTCAATTTTACTCGGAAACACTGAAACTGATGTCTTCACTCGAAAATTTTCTAAGAAACTGACGTTCTTTTAGCTGGAATTTGTTTTCTTGCTTTGATTTCTTTTTCGATAAGAAATGGTTTGTTTTGATTTCTTGCATCCTTTTGAATTTGAGGTGTTTTGTTTCTCTCGATAGTGGGCGGAGTCAACGAGAGAGGGAGAATCAGGCTTGATTCTCTTAGATGGTAAGTAGTATACGTCGGTAACCAACCGACGGTCGGTAAGGAGGAGTTTAACAATCCTCATGCACTGGTAATTTGCATATCTGCGTTATCGGTCGTTGGTAAGTAGATGATTGAGTTTTGACGGTGACTGCTCGAATAAGTCCGTCGCGACTTGGTTTGACGTGTGTGATTCGACCTAAACCCCAGTTGCAGGGTGGTGTGTTGGGGTTTCGGACCAAAACAACGTCGTCGACCGCGATGTTTTCCTTTATTTCGTGCCACTTTGTTCGTGTCTGGAGAGTGGTTAGATAATAGTCGTGCCAAACTCTCCACAGGTCCTGGACGATTTTTGAAACTGTTCGCCATCTAGACAACGTGGTTTCTCCGGATAATTCGTAGTCTGGAACGGATTTCATGTCGCGGAGAATCAAGAAGTGACCTGGAGTGAGTGAGATGTCGTCAGGTTGGTCTCCAGGGCGTATCAGGGGTCTCGAGTTCATGCAGGCCTCTATTTGTGCAGTGATTGTCGCGAACTCCTCGTAGGTCGGCAGGAAAGTTCCCATGACTCGCTTCAAGTGGTGTTTGGCGATTTTAACGGCGGCCTCCCATTCACCGCCGTAGTGTGGAGCTGCTGGTGGGATGAATTTCCACTCGACGAGTTCATTCCCGCTGTTGTAGTGACGTCGAGCTTCCTCCGTTGATCGTTGGATGGTCCGTTTTAATTCGGCTGCTGCTCCTTGGAAGTTGGTGCCTTGATCGCTATAAATGATGGCTGGCAATCCGCGGCGAGACGTAAAGCGTTTTAAAGCGGCTAGGAAGGCAGACGTCGTGTAATCCGAGACTATCTCTAGGTGACACGCCTTGGTGGCCAGGCATACAAAGACAACCAGGTAAGCCTTCCTTGTTTTGCAACCGCGTCCAGCGGATATGCGGATAGAGAAGGGACCTGCGTAATCTGTGCCAACGTGAGTGAATGCGCCGCTGGGAGAGACGCGCGGAGGTGGTAACGCGCTCATTTGTTGTGATTCCAATTTCGCTCGATGCCGCGTGCAAGTGATGCACTGATGGATCACGTTTTTGACGGCTTGTCGTCCTCTGATCACCCAATAATGTTGCCGTACCAAGTGTAGCGTGAGTTGCAGTCCGCCATGTTGAGCTGCGTGGTGAGTATGCCTAATCATAAGCTTGGTGGCGTGATGTTGTGGAAGAATTATTGGGTGTTTCACGGCATAGGAGAGCGAGGAGCTGTCTATGCGTCCGCCGACTCGAAGGAGGTGGTTCTCGTCCAGGATTGGACACAGCGTTTTGAGCGGGGACCTAGGAGGCAGTGGCTTGTCGTTCTCGATGCAGTCAATCTCCTTTGAGAAGTGGAGGAATTGCAGTGCACGAGCGAATGTCAGTCTGGCGCGTTCAGTAGCTGCTTGGTCGATGTCTGCCAGCCGATTCTCTAGCTTGTACCGTCTATACAAGTAAAATTTGCTGATATATTTCAGAAGCCGCAGGAGGCGAGGCCAAGTCGAGTATTTAAGTAGTACCGTCTCGTCGCTCGCGTGAGCCACCAATGAGCATACAGTGGTCTCTGTCTTCCTTGTCTCGGAAGGAGGAGCGGAGGTTGGAGGAGGTTGCTCCTCATTCAAAGCGGGGCCGTGCCACCAAAGAGTCGATTCCACCAAATCACGAGCTGCCATTCCCCTTGAGTTCAAATCCGCGGGGTTGCGCTTGGTAGAGATGTATCTCCACTGCGTGTCTGGAAGAAGAGTTTGAATGGCGGAAACTCGATTCGCGACGAAGACGGTCCACGTGGAAGGATGCTTTGCGAGCCAATCGCGTACTGCGGTGGAGTCTGTATAACAAACTACGGCTTCGATGGGCGTGAGAAGCTGCTCCTTGAGAAAGGTGACCAGTTTGGCGAGCAGCAGAGCTCCCAGCAGTTCGAGTCTCGGGATCGAGATTGTTTTTAATGGAGCGTTCTTTGTTTTAGCCATCAGTAGATGAGATTTCACTGCGTCCCCTTGTTGAAAATAAAGGTATACTGCGGCGGAGTAAGCCTTTGTGGAAGCGTCGGAGTATCCTACGAGTTTTATGTTAGTGGCGCCTCGTCCAAATTCGAGCCACCGGGGCAGTCGCCATTTTTCCAATTCTTTGGCCTCACGACACAGGTTGCTCCATTGCTGACAGATATCAGCGGTGACTTCGTCGTCCCATCCACCTTTCTGGAGATGAATCTCCTGTAACAGCAGTTTAGCGCGTACGACATAAGGCGAGAACCAGCCCAAGGGGTCGAATAGTCGTCCGATATGCGATGCGACTTTGCGTTTGGTTAGTTTCTCGACTGGAGGTAATTGTGTGTGGACTTTGAACTCGTCTGCGATGGGCGACCAGGAGATTCCCAAGATTTTGTGCTCGACTGGCTCTTCGGGCTCAATGTGTAGATCGTGAGTGGTTCTCTCAGCGTCGGGAAGTAAGTCATCATGGGTAGACGTCCATTTCTTGAGTTCAAAGCCTCCACGAGCGAGAATCTGGCAGACGTGCTCTCGGATCTGTAGGAGTTCCTCCTTATCATCGTGTCCGAACAGAACGTCGTCGACGTACGTGAGTTTCAATAACGGGGTAACTGCTAACGGAAACTCATCCTGATGCTCTTCTACAACTTGGTGAATGGCTCTAATAGCGAGATAAGGCGCTGACTTGGTGCCGTAGGTGACTGTGTTAAGCTTGTAACTTTTGACCTCTGATGAGAGCGGCTTGCGCCAGAGGATGCATTGTAGAGGCCGGTCTTCGGGGTGCATGACGATTTGTCGAAACATTTGTTTTATGTCGGCTGTCATTGCGAAGCGATACATACGCCAGTTGGTCAAGACAGCAGAAATGTCCGTTTGGAGCTTAGGACCGGCGCACAACAAGTCGTTCAGTGCCACTCCACTGGACGTGGGGCAGGATGCATTGAACACCACTCGGATTTTTTGGTCTCCGTCTCGAAAGACGGCGTGGTGTGGCAGATAGGTCAGCTTAGCTGGATCGTCGGTGGTTTCCGTCATATGACCGAGTGCTTCGTACTCTGCTAGAAACTCGTGATATTTCCGTTCAAGTATCTCGTTCTGAATGAAGCGTCGCTCCATGCGATTCCAAGCGGCCAGAGCGATGTGGTGTGACTGACCAAGTAACTCGGCCGTTTTGTCAGGTTTGAACGGGAGTCGAACAATGAGGCGGCCTTCGGGGTCTCGATTGAGAGTCTTGCGAAAATAATTTTCGCACTCATCCTCCTCGGGTGATGTCATGGAAGTGGATGGGACCTCCTCGATGTTCCAGAACTTTTCGAGAACTTCGGCGGTGCTGATGGATCCAAGCATAACGTTCACAGGTCTCCTGGTGGTTGCATTGTGAAGTGGTCCCGACAGTACCCAGCCAAACATAGTATGTTGCGCGATGAGCGCGGAGTTTTTCAATCGTAGCAGGCCGTCCCGAATCACTTGTCCATAGGTGTCAGCGCCGATAAGGAGTTCGATTTTCTCGCTCTCGGTCGGTCGTGGATCGGCCAGAGTGATGTCGGCCAGTTCCTTCAGATCTGCACTCGGTAAATGAGAAGGAGTATAGTTGGTGATTCGAGGCAGAACGTAGACTGCTAGTTCAACAGGCGGCTGTCGCTCACGAAGGTCCCGCACCCGGAGGGACGTACAGTGCCGTAAGTTGCCGATGGGCTCAGCACCAATGCCGGAGACTGGGATATCCACAGTTCGTTTTTTCAGACGTAGTGTCTGCGTCAAGTATTCGCTCACGAATGACGCTTCAGACCCTGGATCGATGATAGCTCTGGCGACGACGTTGTGTCCATTCGGACCGATGACTCGTATAAGCGCCGTGGCTAAGAGTACTGGACGAACTTCTGTGGCGCCTACATGTGAGTTGACAGGTGGCGCTGTTGTGGCTTCGGTCTCTGGCTTTGCTTCTGCCAGTTTTGGCTGGTTGTAGTGCAGACTGGTGTGATGGCGTTGGTGGCACTTGAAGCAATTCATTGGGCTCTTGCAATCCTTTGTAGCGTGGTTTGGATTCAAGCAATTACCGCACAGTTTGTGTTGGAAGCGGAATTTGCTTCGATCGGGGACCGAGAGTTCGTTGTACTTCGGACACTTATTTACATAGTGACCTTCCTTGCATATCAAGCATGCAGGCTTGGATGACAACGTTGAATTGTGAGCGCGTACTGTTTTGTTCTGTTGCGTATGTGTTGAGTTATCCGGGGTTCCTAAAGAGAGCGCTTCAAGAACGCGGATCTCTTTATCCAAAAACTCCTGGAGCTGTTTCATGGTAGGGTACTCCTTGTTGGTGGTGAGAGTGCCTTCCCATTTTTTCTTCATGGCAGCGTTGAATTTTTGCACTAGCATGTGCACGAGGAGCGTGTCCCAGTGCTGGGTGGGGCAGCCCTGGAGTTTTAGTGCTCGCAAGGTAACTACGAACGTGTCACGGAAGTTCAATAACTTAGTTAGGCCGTCGGCCGTAACGTCTGGTAGCGCTGTGAGTTGGTTGAGCAGCTGTGAGATCATGATACGTTTGTTCTCGTATCTGTCTACAAGTAAATCCCAGGCGGTGGCGTAGTTCTCACCTGAGAGTGAAATAGAACTGAGAAGTTTCTCGGCTTCGCCTTTAACTAGTGCTTTTAAGTACTGTAGTTTGACGACGTCTGCGACGTGGTCGTTATCGCCAATGGCGGCTGCGAATTGGTCGCGAAAGTTGGGCCACGTGCTATACTCTCCGTTAAAACTCGGGAGGTTTAGCTTGGGCAATTTGAATGGAGTTCTCCAGTTGGCGGCTTCTGTGGACGTGTCATGCTCTAGCATAGTGGATTGTCGAGGCAGTATGTGAGACGTTTCTTGTTTCCGCAGTGAAGTGTTCAGGTGGTCGGTGATGAAGGACTCTACTTCATCATAAGCGTTCACAAACTTTGACCATTCCTCGTTAACGAAATAAGGGATACCACTCTGTATCTCTGGAGTGCAGGCTGCCAATATGCTGGCGTGAATGTGCTCAGCGCGCTGCATTTGCGCCGACAGATGTTCGAAGCGTCCTTGTAAATAGGCTGAAGCAAGGTTTTTGACGCCTTTCTTCTTCATGTTGATCAGTACACGTTCCACGCTAGTTTTCAGTAGCTGAATTTCGCCTACATTTACCGCTATAGCCTTCATGGCTGCGTTGGCTTGTTCTTCTAAACTTGCTGCTTTAGCCATCTTAAGTTTGTTTCCAATCAATTCGCGGCTCTTATCCGGCTCGAAGGACCGTTGTTGGGGATTGCGCCCTCGACAACTTTGTTTTTATGAGCAAGGTGACTGATGTTCTGTCACTGGTTGCGATTTCGGAGCGCGCGTTGAAAGCGAAACGCTGAGTTAAAGTGTGTCGACTTGGGTTACCGACTGACGGTGGTTGGAGGTGTCAGTGGTAAAGCGACTTCTTAATTGTGTCGATACAACACAATTAACTTGGAGATTTCAGGCGCCAGAAGGCGCACTGGGAAATTCCAAGGTCGCTTGAATGGTCGGAATAGCTGATGGTATGCTCCTCTTTTTCTCTCTGTAAAGTTGACAGTCACTGAGCACCAGTGTGTCAAAGAGAGTCGACACTGTTGTTGTTTGTATATTGCCGATAGATGGTGTGCAAGTAGTTGAGTCACGTATAACAGTGACTGGAATGGCGTAAAGCCGGGTTGAGAACCACTGCGTATCAGGTGGTTCAATTCGCTGAACACTACTTAAGAGTGTGGCAGAGGTGGCGGAAGTTGTTTGAGTACCGCTGTTTAACTGGCGGTCTCAATAGTTGTGGTCGGGTATAACGCCCGAGTTGAGCACCACTGCTGAGGAGTGGGCTGAGGTTAGTCTTAACGACTGTGGCACGGGAGCCGAAAGTTGAGAGTCACTGTGCACCAGTGATCTCTCTTGGTGGTTGTTTGCCGAGTGGCAGTGAGCGCCGCTGCTTAAGAGCGGGCTGTTGAGTGGCCGTAACGACCGGAATGCGGTAGCCGCAGGTTGAGCAACACTGTGCACCAGTGTGCTCGAAAACAAAAGGTTATTCGAGATATGACAGTGCGCACCACTATCAATCTCGTGTTATCATTCACTGAGCTCCAATGAATGTCACTCGTAGCACCGAGTGAGTCTGTTTTTTGCTCGCAGTACGAGGGTAGTTAATACTTCTTCACTGCAACTCGCTTGCGAGTGAAGAAGTAAGCAGGAGAAAGCGCCACCTGTTGTTTTAGTGCGCGGCGCGAAAAGCGCGTGGTAGTACTGCAAGTGTAGTGGCACACTTGCAGTGTCGGTAAGTGCGCCGGATGGTGCTGCCGCCACGCGCGGTGGGTAAGGTGAGCGGCGCGGCGCGGGCATTTGAACATGCCAGAGTTGATGTTGCCCAGTCGTGATGTTCAAGAATGCAAGAAATTGTTGGTTTTTAATGTATAGTTTTTATTGTTGGTTAATATTGTTTAAAATTTGCTCGAGGTTGTCAAAATTCCGAACAATTACCATCATGTAATGTACACTGCAAAACAACAACTTCTAACAAGTTGAAATTTGTCACTATATTGAAGTTAAATGTATATATATATATTAGGGTGGGTCGAACAAAAAATTTTTTTACAGCGGTGGTCTAAACGTCTTCTATTAGTCTCAAATAGACCTAATATCACCATTATAGATGTTTTTTCATAGATTTAAAGTACCCACAACGCAGCCGAAAATGCCATTTTTTTAGCTGTTTTTTAGAAAAGTGATTCTACTGACTAGGCATATCTAATAAAAAGCTCTTCGACAGCTTACAATTATGCCTACATGATAGGAGAAGATAAACCGTTGAACCCAAAGTAATTCGAAGAAAATGTAAAAATATCGTTCAGAAGTTGGTTATTTTCGTATTTTTGCAACATATTTTGACATTTTTCTTTAAAAACATCCTGATAATCAAATGTTATCATATTCATGTGTTGAATCTATGTATTGATGTTCTAAACGTCTTCTACTAGTGTCAGGTAGACCTAATTTCACCATTACAAACTTTTTTAAATGGATTTATAGTTCCCACAACGCAGCCAAAAGTGTCATTTTTAAGCTGTATTTTAGAAAAGTGATTCTACTGCTTAGACTTTCCCAATAAAAAAGCTCTATAACAGTTTATAATTAAGCAGACATGATAGGAAATGATAATTGAAAACCGTTGAACCCAAAGTAATTGGAAGAAAATATAGAAATATCGCTGGGAATTTGGCTATTTTCGTATTTTTTAACATTTTTTGACATTTTTCTTTAAAAACCCCCTGATCATCAAAAATTTCTTATATTCATGTGTTGAATCAATAAATATTAGTTGAATGAATCTTTGATTGTATTAGAAATCGATAAATAATGAGTTTATATTTTATTGCAATAATAATAAACACTCTTAAATATGCTCAAAATGTATTTTTTTGCTTTTTCTGGACAATTAAGAGCAATAATTAAATTCTTGCGACATATTACATCTTTAACTGTACAAAAATGTGATATAGTGACATGAGGTTAACTGTATATGAAACTTCGATAGAAAATTAGTTTGGGAAAATTTACATTCGTAGTTCAGATATTAGTTATTTCAATAATATGTTTTAACATATGCTATAACATATGCTTTAACAATATGTTATTGTACGATAGGTTGTAAATATAAAAAACGAATTTAATAGTTTGTTTATATCTATCAAGATTTTATAACAAACAAAAAGTGAGTGAATTAAAATATGGTCATGAAAAAAAATATTATTAAATAAAAATAAAAAAAATTATTAAAAATGAAAAAAACGCCAAGTAAGAAAAACATTAGGCCAAATAAATGAATGAGATGAAATATAGCCAAGTGAAATACTTGTAAATTAACAAAGAAATACACAATTGAAAGTTTAATTACTTTCTTTATGAAAGCAAAAAATTAAACCAAATAAATATATGAAATAAAATATGGCCAAGTAAAAAACATACATATACACGAATAAAAATTT
>JABFPD010000440.1:0-11647 GCA_022817545.1 Cremastobaeus sp. ZL-2020 | reverse complement strand
ATTTTGGAAATGTAGACCGTACGTAATTAGTCCGAATCACAGAAGAGAACACAGATGAGAATGACCGTCTTCGACCGTTGGAGGTTACAATTTTCTTTGTTTGTAATCACAGGAAACAAGCGCTAACATGCCTTTCAGTACACTCACAAAGCACAGACAGGGTGCCACCAACGGAAAATTCAAATTGTCACTAATATTTAAATAAATTTAATTGCTTTTATAACAACATAAAAATTCATGTAGAAGGGTCGAATATTTAAATCGTTATAAAAAAATTTATGTGAATTATCAATATTTAAAAACATAAAATTTATTATTATACAAACATCATAAAGTTTTCGTTTGCAATTTTATAATTTACACCATAAAATGCGCATGCGCAACAAAGAAAGCAACTTTCATCTACTTTTATTCAACAAATGCTTTTGAGATGTCTACGAGTGATTTATCATTGAGACATTCGAAGGCATATTTTTGCAATTTTTAACGTTTTCGTGGAAGATTTATCTACAATAAGTGATAAATTATGGGTTATTACAAAGTTTCCAATAAACAAAAGAGCTATACCCGTAAACTATCGAAGAATTTTTCTCGACGAAAAAGGTTTGCATATGTTTTGTATTAAAAAAAGATTATTTTTTTGATCATATGGTTCAATATTATTATAATGATTTAGCAGTTTATTAGCAACCGATCAGAAATCAAGATATGTTAAAATATTGTGCGTATTAAAAAAAAAGACTGTTTCCTTGTATCAATAGCAGGACATATTTACTTGTGGATTTGTTTTTCATAGCAGCAAAATAAAATACATTCATTTGACAAAATTATTTAAATTTTTGCATGCCATACAAAAAAATTGATAATATACAACATAACATTAGTGATTCTACCTTAAAAAATTTGCTCATATTTTTAGTTTTTAAGTGATTAGCAAATAACCGAATCGCTACTTTGCTACAATTTTTAGTCACTTTGCATTACTGCCTAGTGTGCTATAGGATTTGAATTCTTGGGTAAATAATGTTTAACTGCGTATGCATCTCCTATTTTATTAGTTTCAGACTTAATTAATTGAAATCCGACTGAAACCAATGGCATGTGCTTTAAAATTCAAACTTGTTTTTTTCAATTAATGTTAATCATTTTTCTGTATCATTGTCAATCTAATACTAATCTCAATTCAAAAGTCAGTGTGAATAGTACTTAATTCATTCAGATTTTATTAGTTTAATTGATCATATTTCATACACAGTTTGTTTTCAAAATGTAATATGAATATGCAAAATATATCTTGGAACAAAAAATTACAAAACAAATTTGTACTTTGCTTCGTGCTGCTAACACTCGTATGAAAATTTTCCATTATATTTTCTCCTTCTATATGAAGAAAGCGACATGTTAAATGTATACATGTAAAGAATATTAATGTGCGAGCTGTGCATTGCATTAATAGTGCTCAGTTGGGGGTGCAGTTTGAATAACATTTTCTATATTCCAAATACGTTTTGAAAATTGCAAGTGCTAATGTAAAAAAATGGAGCTGAACAACTTCATTGAACTCATGCAACATGGGAAACGTGTTGTTTAATTATGGCTTATGTTTCAGCTTTACATGATAATCAATACGAGATGGTTTCACAAGATTCCATTTCGTTTCACAAGATTCCAGAGTCACTTATAAACATTATATGAATAACAAATAAATATAATAAATTCGGTGTACATTAGAAACTGCCCTTGTAAAAATCAGATATATATGGTAAATCACGTTTTCATATATGGCACATATAATGGAATTTATGAAAATTATATATGGCCATATATGATAAACTGTAATTTCATATATGTTTGAAAATAAGTCCATATATGGGTATGTATGGTCATATATGAATTCCAAGAAATCCATATATGTTTCATTTTTACAAGAGTGGCGTCGAAAAGATTCACTATTTATTTTGAAACAATTACGATTTCATTTGTAATTGACTGATTGCTATTTATCATAATATATTACATTTATGATTAATTTAATTTATTTTCTGCATAGTACATTTGTCAGTTATAATTGTTCACATGTTGTTTAATTACTGTTATGTATGAGATTTTCAAGATAACGACAATAAATTTCGTTGAAAAGATTCCAAGGTTATTGCACTTATAAGAAATTATTATTTTGAATTATTTATATAAGATGAACCAAACATGTTAAATATGGTGTTAATCAATCGGACACTCGAGTTGAAAAGATACTGGTTCAGTAATTATTTTGGAACGTTGTTTTAGTTACAGTTGACAAATTGCTATGGGACGATATATATTGGTATATTCATGATTAAACTGAATTATTTCATTGAAAAATCATGGCAATGTGCATAGATCTAATTTTAAATCTAGAGGCTCTTCATTTTAATGACTTTTCATTGTCATGTAAGAAACTCTAAAATATTGATTTCTGATTTGTTGTTTGTAAACAAATTGTATTCCAATCTTTGATCAATGTTCAGGTTTCATATTAAAAATAATAAACATAATTATTATATGAATTTGTTAACACTAGAAAGACAAAGAAAGTTTAAAACAAATGCAGATAGGATGGCCCTTCTCACTCAGAAAAGCAGTACAGTAACAAATTTATTTTCTTGGTTCTTCCAGTGTTAATATTTTAGACTGAACATTATATTTCAATATTCTATATATAAACCATTTGAAACAGCTGTATAAGTAACTTTTTTATAACAGACAACATTCAATCTGATGTTCTGTATGAAATTATTGAGTATCCCTACAAAAGACTAAGTAAAAGATATATTTTAAATGCGCGGCTTTTATCCTACTGAAAGTACAACATATATAACGTTCCTGTGATTTTATACATTTCAATTTTATTATTGATTTTCCAATAATAATTACTCGGTTTTATTAATTTTCCGTTCGTGAGACTCGTTTTCCGCTCGAAATCCGGAACGGAAAATCAATACGAGATTTGAACTGGAATTCAAATCTTGTATCGATTTTTGTTCACATTCGATTTGACGGTATCGATTTCTGTGGATCCGGTACAACGACTTAAACTGGCGGTTCTGTTTACAATTGTCACCTGTTGTGCTGATGGCGTACGAGGATCCTAACCCTCACTGCCATGAAAAAAGACAGAACGATAGCAACAACTTGCTTGTTCACGAGTTGTCTGTTCGCATTTAACTTTTACAATTATTATTTAATATGAAAAAGACTAGCATTCTCTGTTACAACTCGCGTGCGTGTGGCAAGTTCATCACTAAAAATAAAACAATAAGCGGATGATATAAAAGTGAAACTACAGTTTCTCGAGTGACAAGACGTCAATGTAGTTTGCAATATTGGAGTTTGAAAGATACAATACTTTCCTCTCATTATTACACCACATTTGTAATGTTTGCGACATGAACTTGCAAGTTATGAAGGTATGCATTTCAGGAATCCTGCCTCTAAATCAAAATATTGATAATAACCATGACAGTTTACAATTTTAATATTATATTTTATTCTTCTTTGGCACAGTTGAAGCATTTTCTTGTGTTCTTTCATGTGATATTAGTTAACATAATAATTAGGCGTGTGCGGGCCTTGTCGGGCCGGGTCGGGCTCTGATTCGGGCAAAGCCCACAGGCTCAGGCTCGGGCTTTCGGTTTGCAACATAACGTGAGCAATTCATGTGTCGGGAAGGTACATAATTTCCAACGTTGTGTATTTGTCGTATCGACATGAGAATTCTACTTCTGGTGTACTGTATTAGTTATAACTGGCACTATTAAACTAATGTATGCTCACTTTTGCTATTGAAAGCAACGATAATAGTAGATTATTACTTGATAAATTATGAAATCAATTATAGTTAACAAAGTAGACCATGAGTAAAATTCTGATCTTGTTGTTTCAACCATACAAACTTGGAACAAACTGACCATTTCAATATGTTCGTTACTTGCTACTTGTTGTAACATGGTATGAATAACTAGATGGAATAATAGCTTTTCTTTACTCGACGGGTAAAAGTGTTCACTTTCACTACGCTCATAAAGAAAAGCAATGCATTGAATAACAACTGAACACAGCAGAGGCTATCCCACTCATGTGAATGAGCAGCACTCGCTTCGCTCGTGCTGTCGCTTCTCACTTGATAGGAAAAGCCTCTGCTGTATTCACTAATTAAATAAACTACTATAATCTGATAAGCAATGCAAAGATGAAATCCTAAATATTGAGGATGTGAGAAAAAAATTCTGATATTGTAGTATAATGTTGTTGAAAATGTATGAGAATATTTGATTTAAGCACTTTATATCAAATTGTAACAAAAATTCATGTGTAGGGAAAGCAGTATTTTCCAACTTAGTATATTTGTCGCATTGACATGAACATTCTACATTTGTTATACTGTGTTAGTTATGTTAGTTATTACTAATTAATGATTAATAAAATAAATTATAGTCAACCAAGTACAATGAAAGTCAAAATCTGAAGCAAAAAACTGAAATATTTTGACAATCAAAGACTGATTATCAAACATCATATTATTAAGACTGCATGTTTACTTCACGACCCAAGCTGGGTTGAATTGAGTTCTTAAGGTATTCAAGGTGAAATGGACAAAGTTATGTGATGCCAAGTATCTTATAATAAATATTTACTTGATAGTAGGTTTTTACATGAACCAAATGTATATAACTTCTTACAATAATATGAAATTTGTAAATTTATGTTCTATTTGTATTCGTATGGTTTGAACTATTTTCGTTGCTTTTTTATTTACACAATTATAATGTATGCCAAGTTTTAAAATAAAAAAATCTAAAAGTATACAATATTTGGTCAAATGTTAACTTTTTCATCTATCATTTGATATGCTAATAGGTAATATAGTTATTAAAATACTCTTCACTTGTAATAAACAATTATGTTCATGAAAAAGGTTCCATAATTGATTAAGGATATAATAAAATCATCAACAATTTGCTTTTTAACTTCACGACCGAATTCAATTCACTAAATACAATCAATCCTCAAAGTTACTATCAATTTAGTCAATATTATCATAATCATTATATTTTATTTCTGTTAGACTTGATTTGAGCTTTTAACTTTGTCATATGTGGTAATTGTACAAAAAGCAGAGTTGTTGACGTATTTGCACAAAATGTTAATGCAAAATATTCACACAAAATTTAATGCAAAATTTCTGTTTCATATTAAATATTTTCATAATTTATAAAAGTTCTAATATGTCGGTCATTTAGTATTTAGATAGACCATAATTATAAGCACAATATTCTAAACAAATTTACTTTATACAAAAGCGGGGGAAAGTCACTATGTGTACAATGTTAATTTATGACTGCAGCATCTAATTAAAATAATACAAATTTATCTACTCTAAATTAACAATTGCTACATTTATTGAATATTTGTCGTTGTAATATTGGTTTATTTCAGAATATAAGGGAAAGTTATATTTTTAATTAATTCTTGCCCAAAAAAGTTCAATTTGAGGTTATTCCAACAAGTTATATTCAAAAATTTATTATTTCATTTATTTAATTATTGAATGAAAGAACTTTTTACATTAAATTTTTTTTATTTGATAGTAACAACGTGACAGAAAATAAACAAGAAAGCAAGGCTATTCTGAATAATTTATTTATCAAATAAGGGTGATAAATGTAATTAAAGAATAAGCAATTAGAGCATTTTATTGTGTAGAATCATTCTCTCTTTATAACTTGATAAATTGAAACAATGTTAGTTAGGTTCGGTGTAGTTGTACCATTACGTATAAACCGCATACTTTCCACCACACCGATGAATCCAATATTTTATCGAAGCAAAAATTAAAAGAACATTACAATTATCGGAATTTGAAATTATTATTCTCTTATCGCAATGGCAATATTGAAACAACTAATTTTTGTGAACAGATTTTTTAATGATGAAAATTATATTAGCTGATTATCTGTACAAAGTCGCGATTCCATGTCAAAAAAGTTAGCATCCCCACTTTTGAAAAAAGCAAACATTTTTTGCTTATAATTTCATACAATTTAAAGACTAATTTGTATAAAAAAAATTTGTGCCAAGAACGGTTGTCCTGGCAATCACATTTACAGAGTGGGGCTGCTAGCTTGAGCAAAAGCTAGCACCCACACTTCAACCAAATAACATTTTTTTGACATGTTTGAATTAATGACCTATTTGTAACAAACACATTTTTTTTGTTAAATTTACACAAACAAACATTGTTATTACTAAATAAATTTTATAATTAATAAACATTTCAAACTTTCGACAATAATTTAGTACCAATTAAAGACCAAATCGTACCAAAAAAATTTTGTTCTATTCAGGGTGTCCAGCGTCCTTGAAATGCGGGAAACCGGGAATTATGTGGGAATATTTTTTCATCCTTGAATATGCGTGAAAAATGCGGGATTTTTGTTTCAATCCGGGAATTTTTGTACATTTAGATACAGTTTAATTTTTTTTAATTTTTCTGCTTAAACAATGTGCTTCTATTGAACTAAAACTGTTTTTAAATTTTATATTATTGATTAAGGTCATGTAAAAGCAGAAGTTTATAGGCATTACAGATTTCTTTAATTTTATTGAAGAATCATTTCAAAAATCAGTGTAAGGAGAAAAGGACTATTTGTTCATTTATTTTATACTCTTATAAATAAATATAATGGAATTTTACCATAAATTGTCCATGAATAATGATTTTTAGTTTTTGAGGTAGAGGTTATTTCCAATAAGTCATTATTTGGTTACATTCTTTATCAAAAAGAGATGTTTGAATGAGATAAACATTCTTCCATGTTTGCTTAATTGCGTTCTTTACATTTTTTTCAGAATAAAAATTACTTTTTACCACTAGTGGAGAAAAGGGTACTTTTCTCAAAAGGTAATTTAACCTCATTAAAAATAAGCTACTTCGTTAACTGAAAACTCGTGAGTTATGAGCCAACATTCACTGTACGAGAGGTTCAAAATTACATGTGCAGCAAGTGGGGAATTGTCGATTGCACACTCGGGTTAAAATCAGAAATGTAGATTTCATTACATTATTTCATTTTGAAATAATGTTTAATTATACTTGAATAAATAAAGAATTTAATACTTACAAAAAATGTTATTTCTAAAAACCATTGTTTTCTCATATTAACTATTTCCAAATTATGCGGGAAAAAATATTCAAGTCCGGGAAAAACCCGGGAATTATGCGGGAATTTTTTCTTTGAATTTCGCTGGACACCTTGTCTACTGCAAATAGTTGAACCGAAAATTGCATTCAAAAATCCAAAATACTCTTTTTTGAATAAAGTGAGACCAAATTTATATTCGAATATATAATTTTCTGATTTTTACAATGTTTAATTTAAAAACTAATTTGTACCAAAAAACTTTTTGTCTATTGGGAATAGTTCAATTGAAAATTTAATTCAGAAATCCAAAATACTCTTTTTCGAATAAAGTGAGACCAAAATTATATTTTAATAACTGATTCTGGTTTTTATAATGTTTGAATAAAAAACTAATTTATACCAAAAAATTTTTTCCTCATTTACAAAAGAAGGCCGAAATATTAAAATAAATGAAAATTAGTTATAAATAAACTAATTTTTCATTGAATAAACATTTTAATCTCTTGGCAATAATATAATTTATATAAATTTCACAGCGTAAAAACCTATTACATTTATATAAAATTTATGTACACCATTTATTTTATATAAATCTGGCTATCAGGGATAGTGCGAATTAAAGACTAATTTGAACGAAAAATATTTTTTCTCTGTTGCTGTTATTTCAATCGGAAATGGATTTAAAAAATATAGAATTCTAGTTTTAGAATAATGCAAGTCCAAAATTAGGATCAAATAATTCATGTTTCGATTTTTGAGATGTTTGAATTGAAGACTAATTAGTACAAAAATACATTGTTTCAATTAAAAAAAAGAACGAAAGAAACTTAAAAAATCAAAAACTGTCATTAATAAACAATTTTGTTAATGAAAGAATATTTCAAACTCTCGGTAATAATGTAGTACGCATTTCAGACTAATTTAGGGTGAATGCACCAGTAAATGACCGCTTAAGAATCGAAACCAGTAATTGACCACCCATATAAATAGTATTGTCTGTCATTGTCGCTCTTATGTAATGGTCAATTATTGGTGCCCGGTCAACTACTGGTGCATTCACCCTATACAACAAAATTTACTGTCTTATTTTCTGTGCAGTTTCTTCAATTGGAAATTGTATTTCTAAATTCAGAAGTATCTTTTTCGAAAAGCTGAAATGTTGTCAATGCTTTAGAGATAGGACTTGAACTCTTTCCTTAAATTATTTTTAAGATTCGGAATAGTAAAAACTAATAGTAATGTGTGTAACAAGAGCGGCATGGTAGCGATTGCACACGAGTATAGCGCACAAGCGTAAGCGAGTGCTAACTATACGAGTTCGCACTCAATATGACGAGTTATCATCATTACAGTGCGCAAAATACATTTCGAATTTTTAAAAATCTTCAATTTATCTCTTGCACTCAAAAAGAATCATGTAGTATCCACATGCCTGAGCATAATGCGTATTAACTAATCAGGCAGGCATGGATAAATGTTTAATGTCAAGTGAAGCATAAGTATTTTTAAATTTGTTAATATCAACAAACTGAGTTTCTTGATACCGATGATCACTATAAATGTCGACGGTCTGCGATTGTTTCGAGGTTAGATTTGGTGCGTACATTTGTTATACAGTGGGTTTTTTTGTAACTATGGTTTACTATTGTCCTTTTTTAGCATTCATAGGTATCAATAGGTCAACCAAAAAAATGAAATATAAAAAAGATCAGGCATTAATGCAACATACTGTACCACGCCCGCATGATTAATTTTGTTAATTTTCAGTTTTCACTATTGTATAATTACAAGGTTTTTGTAACTTTTTTCGAAACTGGATAATTAAAATATTTTATGTCACCGGTGCTTTTAAAACACAGTTTGAGGTCCCGAGAGAAAGAGGGAGAAAAACGAAATTTTATTCCCGCAAGGGAGTAAAACGCAATCAGAGGGAGTAAAGCGAAGCTTTACTCCCGAGGATGCGTTCTACTCCCGTTTTTCGAGGGAGTAAAACTGTGTTTTAAGTACACCGCTGACATAAATAGCTTTGATTTGATGCTAAAGAAACAGTGAAATATTTATGAATTTTAATGATTATATTTAATATTATAATTTAATAATGATACTAAATATACCCCAACTGTTTCAACGATATTAACAATTTTAACATCTCAGGTCTGATGATTTGGAAATCTGAGATGGCTATACCTATCAAAAAATAATCACCTGAGAACTCACGTAAGAAATCATGTGATATCTTATCTGACATGACTTTTGAAGACCATAATATTAGTATAATGAATGTTGAAAAAGGTGATTTTGGTCTTTTGGAGAAATTGGGAAAAAATTTTCACGTGAGTTCTCGCATGTGTCTGCAAAAAAATTTTTCCAAAAAAACCATAATCAATTCATTTGGCATTAATTACACTAATATTATGGTCTCTTGGGAAAAATAGTATTTCCAGACTCACGCGAGAACTCACGTAAGATCTCAGATAAAATCATCAGATAAGATTTCACGTGAGATCTTACGTAAATTCTCACGTGAGTTTTCACGTGAGTATTTTTGATGGGGAGGTAGATTAATAATTTCTTCTTTTCTTAATGCTAATAAAATTATAACTGAATTTCAGCAAGTAGGCAAAAATTTTCAAATTTGTGGTTTTAAAAGAAAGACATTTCGAATTTTTTAAATGAAAAATATAAGTAATCTAAATGGTTTTTCGACTTTTTTAATTTTATTTTTCCAAACTGAAATGTTTATACATTTTTTATTATAATATTACTTCTGGAACGCATTTTTTAAATTTTTAAATATATTTTCTCAAATTTTGCTAATACACGGTTCAAATAATGTTTTTTTTGTATATCATGATGTTTGCAATTTAAATTTAACAACCAATTGCAAGTTGACTTTATTATTTTTATTTTAATGTGAAGATTTTGCGACTTAACGAGTGCTGCTGTATACGTGCAGTTACGCTAAGGGCGCGTGCGTATCGTTCCAAGTTTGACAGCCCAGGTAGGACGGAAAGAAATAGTTTTACACAGCGCTGTAACGATGAATGTGGCGCTGATATTATTGCTCCCCTCCCTGTTGGAGCAGAGTTGTTGTTATGTCCAGATTTGCGACATGCTTTAACTCTCATGAAGTATTTTTTCCAAGTTGCGCGTTTATACATAAACAAAATTTGTTTAATTTTATAAAAATAAAGAAACAGATGACACAGAAAAATACTTTTTAAAACAATGTATAAAAATAATATTTTACAAAAAAACAGTTTGATAAAAACAGCATAAGAAAATAAGTGAGAATGTGAGAAAGGAAGCCGCAAAAGAATAGAGTTTAAGCGGTTAAAGTTTTCTATTTTGATGGAACGATTTTTTCCAACAAATAACTTACATCTCCAGCTGATTGTATGAAAATGCGACTATAATTCGTAACTGTCAATGACAATGTAATGTTATTTGCCAGCTTCCATTTATCCCAAAAGTGCACGGTCAGATGTTGCAAAATCGTACGTACTTTATCTGAAATAACAGATGTATATAAATAATTAAATTATAATCATTTTTCATTCTCATTGTATAATAGTTTTTGTTAAATTTTGGTCACATATATATTTATAGTTTCACTTAAATTATAGTTTTTATTTTATTTTTTATTGTACAATTTCAGTGTAATTTTTATTTCAAATTTTATGTTTCAGTTTCATTTTCTTATTTTGTTTAAACAACTATATTCAATGTTTGTTTCACTTTTTCATCAATATTAGCAACAAAGTAAATTAATATTTTAAGACAATTTGTTTATCAAAATATTTTTTAGTGGTTTAAAGGATGTACATTTAAAATGACATGTAACTTGCACCGAGCAATGAAGAGGTAAACATTGAATCGTATTTTTCTTATAGAGACAAGGCAATAAAATTTTTGTAACTTACTTGGTTAGAAAGTATGTTGACTAAATGCACGCGCAGCGACAAACTTTTAGCTGCAATAAGTTAATAACCGCACAATCTATGGTGTTACATACCATCCAAAGTAATAATTGATTTTTAACAACCAATTTCACTTATGTCTTCTCTTATACCAATGACTTGCCGATATTAATTGTACCAATAACATGCGTCCACTAGATCGACCTTACGCACTCTAGTTTATCGCGTCTCCAGAGCACAATCACGAGCGCGGGCGCATTTTAAATGTGTGAGCATGAGTTCACTCGTTCACTATCATACACGGCCCGTGCGCTAGAGTGGGAATGTGGCCGGTAAACGAAGAAAGCAACAATAACAAGAAGTCGCCGGAATATCGCGGTACTCGGAAACGAAGGAGGAATCAATTGCACAAGTTACACAGCTCCTGACATTTTCTCACAGGTCGAAACCTTAGGTAAGTGATGATATGATTTCAAAATAAGCATTCAATTTTATAAATTCATATTTTGCTTTTACTCAATGTTTCTTAGTTTTTCTTGTTAGTGT
>JABFPD010000439.1:0-11657 GCA_022817545.1 Cremastobaeus sp. ZL-2020 | reverse complement strand
TACATTTGAATGTAATGAGTAAAAACCGTACTAGTACACTTTGCGAATCCACTGCAGTTTAATTAATTGTAACTAAATCATGCACATTGTAACGTCATATCTTGCCCAAGTTACAGAACAAATTTGCAAGAGTATCACAGATTTAGACCATTTGCAAACATGCAAACCGACGTTTTTATTGATATAAAAGTTGACATTGTATATGGTTTATTAATTTTCATCTAAAAACTAACGCCTTACGTCGACTGGTTATTAATCCAAAATGAATAGAACACATTTGCTGAATTTGAATACAAATAAAGCATTGATTTGTGTTTCAATGAAACTGCTGTTACAATATATAGTTGCAATTAATTATACTAATTATATAAATTAATAATTCGTTTAAAAAAGGGCTTCAAAATCATGTTCCTGATCATGATTTCAAAGAATGTAGTTTCATGTTAAAATATTCTTGAAAGAATACTTGCGTTAATGTGTCGTCGCAGAATATAAAAAGTATTTGTTCATTCATTTTGTTGACGTTCCAATGAGTAGCCGAAATCTTTAAACGAATTAACTTTCATAAAGGTCACTTTCCCGCGATTCAATTTGATAATGCATCACGTTGTAATCCCCCGCACTTGACAATTTGTATAACCTATCATTTCGCTCGCTCGTTCACACTCTGAAACACACACCCTTGTCGCTTCGATATTCTCTGCATCTTTTAGTCACATATAGTTTTCCTCTTGTGTTGACATCGATAAAAAATTATATATATATTTATATAGATTTGTTTTTAATATATATATATTCTCAATAATGTATCATTTATAAACCATATATGCATACATTTATACATGCACACATACGTGCTCATTTTCATGGAGTAACCAACTTAGTCAGAGACTGAAATCGACACTTCAGCCGCTAGAAATCAAACCACTTTTGTCCATAGTGGAAACGATAATTAAAATCTACTCTGCATTATTCGTACATGTATCCATGTATGTATTTATGCACGTACTTTATGTATGTTAAATACTTATCATTTTCCGTTTATGTTCAGAATTAACTCTTATCTAATTTTCTTCATGAATAACTCACATTATTACTAACTACTTGCGTATCAGATGGTTTTACGTGTAGACGACACGAGCAAGTGTACCGAATGTCGCAATCCTCTTGTGGTATTCCTATGTACAAACCCCTTCACCCAAAATCACCTCCAAACTCAATCAACGTGCCCTGTAAATTCACCAAGGTGGCCTTACGTACTCCGTCCGTTTCCCTTCTTACTTTCTACCTGCAAAAATATCGCGATTTGGAGTATTGGCTAACAGTGCGTCGTCTTATATGCAATCTCGACTCTTCGCAGAAAACGTGTACTCATTTTACCTTTGCGTCTAAAAACAACTAATCTTGCTCAATTGGAGCACCGCATAAATGTTGTTTTGTCAGTGAATTGTTGAACCTAAATAAGGCTGGTTTCATGTGTTTTCATACTGCCAAGTTAATTCGACGGTTTTAATTGAAATTAAACAAATTAAATTATTCCAGAATTTTTTGCAGTAACGGTTTTTGATTTCAAAAAAATTAATGGACAACTTAGATTTGTTGATTTTTTCGACAAATTTAATGTTTTATAACAAGTTTCAAAATATAACATTGCGTTCGTTAAATGTTACTAAATAAAAAAATACATTCTATTCGACGCCTAATGACATAAATAATAAAAAAGAAAGTTACCAAGGTGATAATAAAATAAAAATAAACAAAAGGTACAAAAACCAAACTTCCTTAATTGCGAACCAGATACAAGTTCTGTTTTATTCACTGCAGTTTGCGCTTTGTTTTCTTAGTTTAGACTTGACTGTAACAGCATCTGCAACGTGATGGGTGAAAATACCTTGTCGATTGTTGTCGAGCCGCTGTGGTCGACGCGCTTTTACATTACGGCGGAGTTTTTTCGTGTCACCGGGATTTTCGTCTACGGCGCTTTTTCGTTTTGCAAGTGAAATCGCAGGAGGAGCCTTCGGGGGCGCCATTTCGCTAGGCAAGGGCGCTGGTGTAGGCTGAGGCATCACGGAGGTGCCTGCCCCTTCGCTCGTTGGGCTGCGCGATTCTGCAATGGGCATGAATTCAAAGCCTTCGCCGAAAGCCTCGGGCAAGGCACCTTGATTAGCTAAGGCCTGTAAATCTTCTGTGGGAACAGGCATCGATTGCCCACAAGACGCGCACACAGGAATAGCTGGCGATTTAGACCGCCAATATTGCAGCTCAGTTTTGCACTTATTCAACTCCTGGAAAAACGAATGGCCAATTAATAGGAACGTCGATCAGTACTGCCTCTAAATAAAATTGTTGAACTCGAGGTTTTCATATCGAATATAAATTTCATAAAACAAAAAATACATTCAACAATTTCCATTTGTGTGTGTATTTTGCTTAGTGCAAACTGAAGAGAATTTCTATTTATACAAAAAATACCTTAGTAAATACCTGCAACAGTGTACTAAATTTCCTTGACGTTTCTTCATTCTTCTTATCATTGTCGTCGAGACGAGTGGCGTATTCAATGATCTGATTCTGCTGTTCAGCAATTTTGGCCTTACAGCTCCGCAGTTCTCGACGCATGAGAGACAACTGGCTATTGTACCGTTTCATGCCCTGCTTGATTTTGCGAATTCTTTTTCGCAAAACCATATTTGATTGTGGTACTGCAACGCTCGAATCCATCAGACTATTTGCATCTGGTGAGTCGGCTGGCGATTCCTCAGTTCGGCTTCCCCTTGATTTACTACCCCCTGCGCTCATTGGCGAAGAGTCTAGGCACAGAAGAGGTTTGTTTACATCACTGCAGGCTGAAAAATAATGTTCCAAATCTGTTATCACTTCGTCCTATATTCTCATTTCTGTAGCCAAAAGGAAGAACAACTCAACTCCATTTTTGATTATTCTGAGAAAAATGTAAAAAACTCAATTTCCCCATTTATTTCCATACAAATATTTTCATTCGGACGACTATTTTTTTAAATCAAAGGACTTTATTCAAAAAGGACTTGTGAAAATCAAAATATCGGCCCAAAAGAGTGCAAAATTGACACAAACCCGCTTTTCATGAAATATTGAGTTAAATCATTTTTCCTTTGAGTTAGAGATTTTATAATAAACATTAGGCGAAAGTGGACATTTTGGCTGAAATTGAAAACCAATTTTTTTTAAGAAAATGGTCTCCGAAGACAGTGCACTTACATGTAAATTTGGCAGCAAGATCAACGAAGTCTGCTCCAAAATATGGTATTTCTGGTAAAGTGGGACCAATGTGTTCTTTGAAATACTCCATAGCCATGGTACTCAAATCAAATAACTCGTCACTAACTTTATAAGGTCTACCCAATTTTGGAGTTACTTTGATATAATGCAGTACACGGTAAACTTCATCCAGTATCTAAAAAGAAATACAATTTCGTTAACAACTGTTTAGAAAGCTGCTCCAATTTTTAAAATATTTCAGTCGGCAAATCTACCCAAGCATTTCCTTAATTGAGAAGCATTTTTACAGTAACTCATTCAATTTCTATTTTAATGACATTTAAGGTGAGACTTTAAATCGATGTTCATAGAATTAGTGTCGTATTAATTTTATAAATTAAAAGTTACCAATTAGTTTTGAAAAACGATCAGAACATTTCTTATGAATGGGAGAATCTATGAAAGCAAAAAATAAAATTTTTTAGTATAAAGCATTTAGTATGCAGCACCATCGAACAAAGGATTAAATATCGATAATAATTAAATATCAATAATAATTTATTATAAATATTTAAATTGATGTTATTTAGATTAGTTAATATTCATTTATTAATGTTCAAATATTGGTTCGCCTAAAAAACGCCTGCAGGAACTAAGATCAAATGAAACAAAATATTTTGAAGTAACTTTTCAGAATCTTAAACTAGAATATGACAAATTAATTACAATGAATAAGAAACGTGTGATACCCCCCCCCTTCCATCCCATATAATAAAAAAAGAAATAGAAAGCCAAAATCATTTGTATAGCAGCTACAGAATTTTTAATTTACTTACAGAGGAACTAAAACATTTCAACTTTATAAAAATATATACAAGGAAAAAAATAAGCTGAGAAAATTCTTGATTATATTACCAAATGATGATATAAACACTCTATTTAAACAAATATCTTAACAATTTTTTCATTTATTACTCCACTTTTTATGTTAAATTTATGTTAAAATTGTTATTTTGATTAATTTCGCGACTTAGAAAAAGATATAAAGCAATGCATTAATATAACTAAGATAACGACAACATATGTAGAACAGACTCGCATAAGATTTATAATTATATTGTAATTGAATACAGTCTCTGTAATAAAAAAAACTATTTCACCAAACATTACTCAATATTGAGATTTATAAATAAATTTACCACGTCAATAATATTGAGTTTTACAAATTAATGACAATTGGGTATTTTTGTAAACATCGTATAATTTTTTCATATATTCTAATAAATAATGTTTATTTTAATATAATTTATGTCTTGAAAAGGATTAAAAAGTAAGAATCCAAATGTCTGTACTTTGACTAGAATTATAAAAAATAAAAACAAACAAAATAATTTACATTTGTTCAGTACTTAAATTTCAATAAACGTGAGATAATGCTAAATTGTGTTTCATCCCAGAATACGTATAATAAACAATATTAAATACAAAAATAACAAACTAGTAACAACAGATTGAAGTTTCACCTAAAACCACTTAAACAAAATGATTGCAAAAACAAAATGATTTGTAATCAGGTAGTCCGACTAGAAAATCAGAGCGAACTGAAAATCGAAGTTACATACATCGCCTGGGAAAAAACAGCAATGCCTTCTTTCAATGTGTTTGCCAAAGGTCATTTGCAACAAGTTGAGTCGCATGTGAAGGGTCTCAATAATATCAGATTCGCATGCGAGGGGATGATTCCGCCGAGCGGATTCGCGTCTCGGCATCTGTGCTTTTATGGCATGGAAACGACTCAGCATTTGTGTCTGGAGTCGCTGGAACGTAGAGTTCAAGACGGACCCGCAGATCATATCCATTTTATGACACACCTGCAAAACCATTTATTAGTCCTGCTCAGAGTCGTCAAATCAAGTACCCAATTCGCACTTACTGGACGCAAATGAGCAATTGTGTTGTAATCAAGATAGCCGAGGATTTTCTGCAAGATCTCCACAGGCATGTCCAGGAAGTGCAGAGCCGACGCAGAGCCCATGATCGGAACTGTGCTGGATGGGCCTGCTTGCGTCTGGGCCTGGTACCGTCGGGACGAACTCGGCTCCACAATGTCGCTCACGGATCCTCCGGCGCCAGTGATGCTCGACTGCCGCGTGGACACCATTTTACTTCAATGATTTCTATCCGGTATCACAGCAGTCTGAAACAAAAATAGGGCTATTGAACCTATCGATTCCACTGAAATCGGCCCTTACAAAGAGCCGAGTTTTTTATTTATTTATTTATTAAACAGGCAATTGCCCAGTGAAAGATATGTACATAGAATATCACTAATTGCACAGAATATGAAAAATACAGGATTATGAGTGTTGTGGAGTTTTGCTGCATATGCAGTCTTTTTCCTGGCAAAAACCAAGGGCCAAACCACTAAATGAAATATGATTCAAGTTGTGGAACTGCAACTGCACAACGAAAAAGCACCACGTTGGGCTTGCACTCCGAAAAATAAAAAGACCAAGCAGACGGCCTCTGTTCCACGCCAGGACACTCCGCGAGGCATTGAATATTGAATGAAAATCGGCGATTGAACAAATAAGCGTCGCGAACTGATTGCTCCAGTTGTTTTTCTTTCGCAGTGCCGTCTGTTTCCACAGCAGATAAAATCGTCGTCTTTTCGGGCAAAAAGTAACAGCCCAAAGGAAAGGAAAGAGTGCGGTGGAGTCGGTAAAAGGTAAAAGAATCCAAAGGGGAAGAAATCGCTGAATCGGGGCCGACGGCGGCGGCTCGGAGCCTGGTGGACAAACTCGGCGAAGTTCGCGTCGAGACGTGCGAGTGCACGCAGCAATGGAAGAGTCGACCGACTGGATCGCGCGATGCTCGAGAGATCCTTGGCGTAGAGCGCAGGGCAGTTCGCAGCGGGTCGAGGGATCGAGACCAAGAGGAAGACTTGCCTGGAGGCTGGACAAGGTCCGGGTGCAGCGGTCGTGCCGTATTGTCGCGAATCCGGGCCACGGACGGTACGCGGAAGCACTCGGCGACGGCGGGTGCGCGCGCCTCACGCTCGAGTAAACAAAGTCCGAGTCGTTGTTGTTCGCAACAATGCCGTGGCTCCGTCGACGTTCACTGCATCTGCGTTGGCGTTTCGACACGACGTTTTGACGGGATGCTTCGTCGCGTCTCGCTCTGACGCGCGCGTTCACGCGACTCGCCCGCGCTGCTAGCTTCGAGTCTCGCGTCCTTGTCCGCGGCCGCTGCGCGCGCCTCGCGCGCTCCTCGTCGCACCAACAACGCGCTGCCGTCGTCCCCCACCACCGCCGCAGGTTCGCGGCGATCCAGGCGTTCGGAAATCACTCCGGCGACTTGGCTTGGCGTCTTTGTTCGCCGAGAGCCGATCAATAAAGAGCGCGCGAGCCTCGGCGGTTGGTCCGCCCGCCGATTGAGGTCGTTGGCGGCCCAGGCTGTCTGCTGTCACGGAATTGCACGGAATCGCTGCCTTTTAAACCGCCGATAAGGATAAGGTGATATTAGTTTATTATTTATTAGTTCGCCGGAGTGGGAGTATGCGAGTTCAGTCCGCAAGAGAAAGTTTGGTTAAACCGAGATTTATGGACATTTAATCGGGCATTTAAATGCCACGATAATCATTGTAGTAGCTTTTTTATTGACATGTAAATTTAATAGGTGTGGTGTAATCCGTTTGCTTGGTAACAATATATGTATATTTAGACTTTCTGAGGGACTTAATGTCAATACAGGCTTGCTGACGATTCAGTGCTGCGTTGTTGGGAATAAAAATTACATCCCTTTTCATGCCTTTCAGTAGTTTTTCATTACAAATATAATTGTTATAAGTATGGTCCAATTTAAGTGATAAGTCAAGCAAATTATTTTGTGGGATTTTGTTCATTTGTTTATTCCAAATAAATTAACCCGTTCAGCCACAATTTTTAGTTCTTTTTTTCATCATTTTGTACATTCCAATCTTCATTTTTCCCAGTTTAGATTCAAATTTTGACAAAAAAAGAATGTTAAAAAAAATTTTTTAACAGTTTTTATTTTTTCATTATTTTTTAATAAATTATTTGGTGTCTGTCATTTTTTTTAACATAATTTATTATAGTATATCTGAAACAATAATTTTAACCTGAAAACCATGGATTGTGTAAACTTTACATAAAATTTGCATAATTACCTGACTGCTTTGAATTTACTTAAAGTTTGCATAAAGTTTACGTAAACTTTACACTAGGTTAATGGAAAACTTAATACATGTTAATGTTTATAAAATGTGTATAAATCTTTGTTTAAAGTTTACATAAATTTTGCACAAAGTTCATGAAAACTTTATGTAAGTTCAAAGCGGTCCGGCAATTATGCAAGCTTTATGTAAATTTTTCAGAAAAATACAATTTGTGTAAATTTTATGTAAAGTTTACACAATCTGTGGTTTTCGGGGTAATTGAAAATTTCATATTTAGTTACATTAATTAATAAATTGTACAATAAAATCAATAAATTTCCCTGGATAAAGTCTCATAACTGATTTGCACATTTCATAATAGAATTTCATATCATGAAATTTTTGGTTATGTATCGTGCAAATTCATGACAATTTGTTTTATTTCATAATCGTTTTACACTTTTGATGCAGAATTAGAGAATTCATGATATAAATTTCGATTATGAAATTTCTCATTTTGTTACACAGAATTTTTTGTATCAAAGCAAAGAAATTCTTAATCGAAATTTATATCATGAATTCTCTAATTCTGTATTGAAAGTATAAAACGATTATGAAGTAAAACAAATTGTAATGAATTTACATGATACGAAACCAAAAGTTTCATGTTATCAAAATCTATTATGAAATGTGCAAATCAGTTATGAGACTTTAACATGTGCAGGAAGTTTCAAACGTTTTTAAAAAACGAATTTGAACTTGGAAAATTTTTGGTTGAAAAATTTTTTTTACAGATTTGACTTGAATTGAACAAAAAACCCTTTCAGAGAATAAATGTAATAAAATTTTTTCAACCAAATATTTTCTAAGTTCAAATTCGTTTTTTAAAAACGTTTGAAACTTCCTGCACATACTTTAACCAGGGTTATTATGTGTCCATTATATTGGACATGGTGAATGAACAGGTTAAAGGACATTCGATGTCTTGTAAATTATATAAAACATTTGAAATTGTTCTAATTGTGGTGAAAAAAAACAAAGTTTGATTATTTAATTATTACCTTATAATTTAAGCCTTCTATTTATTGTTGAAATAAAAATATAGATGAAACAAAGTAAATTTGATTAATTGAATTTTATTTATAACCATAAATAATTTCATAATATCAACCATACATAAATAACCATAAACAAACTACCAAAATGAATCATCTATTGAAAAGAAGTAATTTTTTAAAAATAAATTGTTTGTTTTATTAAGTCAAAAATAATTTGCATAGTGATTATTATTTTTGAATCACAAGGATATGCATAACAAATTTGCATGCTTTTTCGAACTTCAATCCATAATTCACTGAAAATTAGTGTATATAGAATTCAAGACAATTTTTAGTTTATACACATAATGTCGTATTTCTTGTTGAAAGTATTCTTCTTCTGCGACAACAATGTGCTAAATTAAAGGACATGTGCTGACTCTCAAAAGAGATAAAATTACAGACCTAGCACTTGAACAATTTCTACCCAAAGCTCTTTGATGAAATATTTTTTCCATGGTTCTGGCTGTGGTTTTCATGTAACCACATGTCAATTAGTTTGATTCTCCATTACATCAAACAAATGAAAATTCATGTACATTGCTGATTAAATTAAATATTCATTATTGTCTTTTTCATTAATTATTGCCTAATTAAAATAATAATTATTTTGAAAATATTAATCTTTGTAATTAAATTCAGCAGCATGCTCCAAAGCAGCAGATTTAATTAATAGCTTTTCACGATGTATATTTTAAATTGATCATATAAGTTGTAATCAATATTTTTTCTCAAACATTTCTAGGGTATCAAAACTGTAAACAATGAAAAATTTGAATGATAATTATTTTATATTTACAAAAAATTGTTAATAGAAAAGAAATATGCAAAACATCATAAACAAATTATTTCTGGAGCTTTTGATGTTTTTACTTTATTGGCTGTATACATTAAAAAAATACAAAAATGGAAAAAAAATGGAAATGGAAACTGGTATTGAAGTGGTTAAATGCTTTTCATCTCAAGCACTTGAAAAGACTTTCTTAGAAAGGTTAGCAAAAAATGAGCAATAGAATCTGCACAATACGTTGATTATTATCGTATATCCTCTTGACTTTTCTCTCAAACAATTATTCTCTATTTGTAAAATAAATCACACAAGTGACGGATTGGCAACACTGGTGTTTTTTATGGCATTATTATGATAATCACTAACAACAATACTCCTCGATCGGTAATGCAGGAAATAACAACTTTAAATAGAATATCCAATTTGCCATTCGACTTAATTGGCGAAAAAACGTATTTATTATTAACGACCACTTATGTGATTTTCCTTGAAAATCGGACCGGTAGAAGCACGCGGAATCGACAAAGCCGGAGCTGAAATCACCTCTTTGTGCGTTATTTATCTACCATTTACCTGCTTGGTATTTATGAAAAATTATATATGCAGACGAACATATATGCAAGAGTAAGCTGTCACTAGGCGCACGAGATTGTACCTTGGCAAGCGTTCGACGAGTGTCCGAGTTGTTAAAAGGGCTGAACTTTCTGCGGAATCTTCATCGTTTGCTTGGTGCTGGCTGCTTTTCTGGAACGAACTATAGACCACTGAGATTTTGTTGCGGATTGATACAACGGCACTCGCGATTCGCAAGGATTATTAAAAACCTTGTTTTTGCCGATGTACCTTGCGGGGCGCATGCGCGGCAAGCGCGCGCACACGCTTATGTCTCGCTTTGAGAAATAAACGATGATTATTGCACACTATCTGAATAATCGGTTCTTCAAGGGATATTTTCCCATTGAAAATTTCTCAATGAGAAGAATTCAAATCAGATGTAGGATTATACTTTTAGTTTGTTCTTAAAAAGTCCCTAAAAGTCTTACCTTTCTCTCCAGCAGTTTAATTTTCTTATCACTTCGACTTATTTTTATTGTTTTAATAATTTTTAGTACAATTTTTTCAGTTAACTACTTGTGATCGTCCTCAAATGATTATTTCTTTTATATTTAAATATTAAAATTTTTGTCTTTTGTAACATTTTTATTAAAAAAATATTTTTAGGTTTCAAATTATTAAAGCCAAAAAATTCATTATTATAATATACCTATTTCATGTGAATTAGGCAATTACCTGTCATAATAAACAAATCAATGAAAAAAATTGATTCTATAATTTTTGACAAGATTTTCTCACGAAATTATATGGGAATTGACATATTAAAAATTTTGTTAGTTGATTAGTTCTTTTGTATGTATTAAAAAAAATATTTATTATAAATTCTTGTTAACACGTAAAAAGCAAAATTTAGGTGGAAAAAATTTGTTACAAATAAACTAATTATTATGAATCTATAAATTAATTAAAAATTATATTAATTATATTTTTGCTGAATTTTTATAATTTAGTTTAGAAATAATTGAGAAATAAAAACTAAAAAATCAGGTTATGAAATTGATTATTATAAAAATTTACATTTAGCTTATTATTCAGTTTTTTCAAAGAAAATATTATTTATAGTTTTCTTTCCATCTTAGTTTCTATAATATTTTATATTGAAACTATCTTTACAAATATTCAAAAAACAGATTGTTTATTTTTATATTACTTCGGACAATATTTTATTTTCCAAATTTATTGTTGTTTTTACCGCAAAATTTATTCACTGTACACAATTTTTATACATCTAGCAAAGGACAGAAAATTAATGATAATAATGTATACATTATTAAAATTTATCAAAATATTTCGTTTCGTAACTTTTCATAGATATAGAAATATATGTAATTTTATATTCGATCCAAATTGCTTGTTAATTTATAGACAGTGAATAATGAGATATAATAACGTTTTTTATTTCTCACAAGTTACAAGTTTTTGTTGTGTGCTAAATGAACAGAAGCAGCAATTTGTTTAATTGATGAGCGTGAAGAACTTATTTGTTACAAGTACCAAAAGATAAAATTAGATCGCCACTTTGTTTTGAATTTTTTCCTTGTGTGTACATATCAGCGAGAAATTCGTTCGTTCCACTTTGTTAAGAAAAAACAGCAATGACACGGTTATAATTACGCATAGTTCTAACAAAGAATTGTTTTATCAACACGATGTTTACAGTTTTCGATCATTTTAGAACTTTCTTCAGAAATAATCGCTACAAATAAACTGAAAAACGTAAATTTAAAGTGGATTTTACTCG
>JABFPD010000438.1:0-11643 GCA_022817545.1 Cremastobaeus sp. ZL-2020 | reverse complement strand
CACACCAATAAAGAGGTGCCAAATGGAATCTAATGGTCCTTATCTGAGAAACTCCACGACCTTGATTACGCTGATGACATCTGCCTCACATCGAACTCATTTAGCGGCATTCAGCAGAAACTAAATGTGTTGAATTCCAATGCAAGAAGAGCTGGCCTGAAAATCAACTTTGCTAAGACTAAGCTGATGAGAATCGGCTCCAGATGTGAGACACCACTCCTGTTAGACGGACAGCCGATCGAGGATGCCGAAAAATACTGTTACCTTGGCAGCATTTTATGAAAAGTCAACGTCTTGTTACGCATTGACAAGGCACGCAACGCCTATCACTCGCTCGGTAACGTCTGGCGGTCCAACCAGCTCTCCGGTTATTCAACTCCAATGTCAAGTCGTTCCTGTTGTATGGTTCCGAAACTTGGAAAAACACCAACAACATTAACCGAAAGCTTCAGATATTTGTTAACAGATGCTTGAGGCGTATCCTGAAGATCTTTTGGCCGGAGTGGATAACGAACGAAGACCTCCTACAGAAAGCATTGCAGCAAGCAACGGAGATTAAACAGAGGAAGTGGAGCAGGATAGGGCACACCCTGCGAAAACCAGCTAGGATGACTCTGACCTGGACCCCACAAAGATCACGTAGTCGAGGTCGACCGCGCTACAACCGGGGGCGTACTGTTGAGAAGGAGCATCGGCAGGCTGAAAAAGTGAGAAATAGTGAGACTGGCTCAAGACAGAGTCTCGTGGAGGAACTTCACACATTCTACGTTACCGCTATATGCTCTATAGGAGCGACCTTTTGTTGTGCTGCTGTGGATATGCATGAGTGTATTATTTATGTAAATACTATTGTACTTTAACGAAGGTCAAATAAACAATAATAATAATAATACACAGAAATAAACCCTTATGTGTATAACCAAGTATCCACTATTACTTCTGAGTATAACATATCATTTCACGTCTGTCAATATTATAGGTGAATCCTTGCAGATCCTTGCGTTTTTTCTCATCTCAAGCGAAATCTGCGGAACCTTTTTGTTTCTTCGTAAATTAAATTAAAAAAATAATTTTGTATTTAAATTAAAAATAAATAATGACACAATGTCATTCCATAGATAATTCACGCACCCGGATACCCATACGTGTTTTATGGATTAAAGCTTTACTGATTAAATTATAATTTGTTATTTTTTGAAACTTGTCCCAATTTGTAACAAACAAATTGTATCCTGAAATAATCAATTTATCTTCAATTATCCTTGGAGTACACAGAAGGTATTTCAATTGCTAAAAGATAAGATCTTTTCTTTAACGTATTTTCCAGTTTTTTAGAGATTATATATTTTTAATTCAGCATGTAACTAATGCCTTAAATTTTTGATACTGAACAATTTTTTTCTTGTAATAAATGGTGTTTGAGGAAATAAATTGAATCGATAATTGTCTATTGGTGAATTTTTGAATAACAAAAAATATTGAACATACTACTTGTACATCTTTTCATTAATTATTTCGTTTGTGAATATTTCATAATGAACTATAATTATTTTTTGATTACAGAATAATGGAAACTGAAGAGAAAAAAATTATCAAATATTAAGATTATAGAAATATATTGCAATTGATCTCTTTTATTGTCGTTTTTTGTTATTTTATGTTTGTTTGCTTTCTGAACCACGCTAAATAAACATACTGTAATAAACAAATGTTGTTCGAAGTTATTCAGATTCATCTAGGAGTTTTGCAACCCAAATATTGTGTTCGTTTTTTCTGTTCAAAGCTCGAAATCCTTGCTGTCCACCTGACTACCTTGGGTATACACATAAAAATAGGCTTTACACTTAACATACTTACCCAGCAATACTTACCTGCCATACTTCGATTAGTCGAAGTATTATATTTAGTTGTTACCTAAAGGCAATTTTCCTGAAAATTCAAAAAATTTAAAATCATACATAATATCGAATATTTGTTGAAACATAAGCTCACCATGATTGCAAAAGACACTCAAAGTTTTTCCGGCATATTCATGCAGTGGATTAATAACTGATACAGGTACTTATGAACCAGCTCACTATTTTTAATAGACTCTGGTTACATCGTCATGCCAGCTCACTTTTGCAACAAGACTCTGGTTCAATGGTACTAGTTAAGTAGCTGTACTCCACTTGGTACTTCTAAGGCTTGTGCAAATATCTAATAACATGGATTAACTTAATGTTTCAACTAAACTCTACAGCTCACTTCTATTATAGAAGACTCTGTTGATGAAGGTAAGATTTCTCGAGAAAAACTCGTTGCATCTTAACACCAGCTCACTTTTAATGGAAAGACTCTGGTCAATATTATCTGTTTAGAACCAGCTCACTGTTTTATATAAACTCCGGCAATTTTGGTAAATAAGGAGTTATTCATGTGGAAACAGCAACAACCTTCTCTGAATTATAATTTGGAGTAGGTTATGTCTAAGCAATTCAATATTCCTTGAATATCGTTCTATTGCTGGATCTCTTCCGAAAGCTAAACTTGTTGCGTAGGCTGCAGCGTAAACCCCACAACTAACAGCATCATGTTGCTCAGAAGTTACCTCTGGAAAAACCACCTGGTTCAAGGGAACTTGAAAACGAGCCTGAATGTATTCGTCTTCGTGTTTCTTGAACCTATCGTATCCACGATTGGTTTTTATGCTGTCATAAACGTATAATGTATGACCATCAAAATACAAGCACCTCCAATGAAAACCTTCGGATGCGCCTATAATTTGGATACTTTGTTGCCCATCAAATGGCACAATAAGGTCTCGATAAGCTGCAAATAAACAACTTTCATTGTCATAGTATGTGCTTTCTCTAATAATTTTGAGAAAGCTGTCTATTACAGTGTCGTTGATAGTTGAATCAATGGGTAAAATAATAGCTCTTGCAGCTGGAACACTGACAAAGCGATTGTTAATGAAATTACGGCGATCTTCAGCTGTTCCATCTATGTCATAGACATCATCATCGTACCGTAATGCTTCTTCAATGTCCATGGGGACATCAATTTCTTCTTCAGTTCTAAAATCATCTTCCATAGAGTTTTCTATGGGTTGTTTAGCCTGTTTCGTTTGTTTATTATCTTTTTTAGCCCGATTTTTGTGAGCTTCCATGGCTTGAATGATATACTCTGGATTGCGTATAGACTGATGTCGATTTTTACGACTGTCAACAAGTTCTGGTAAAATGCAATCTATGTAAAACTTTGTTAGCTTAGGTAGCATCGTTTCCTTACAAAAATCTTTATCTACGTTCACTCGAATGTAATGAAGATCTTTGGGAGTCCACACCGTGAAATAACAATAGTTTCTTCTGGTGATATTAAGTTGGCCCTGTACTTGGAAATAGTATCGATGTGTTGGATTCATTCTACTTATATCACCTTTAATAAATATTTGCTTAACAGCAATCACATCCTTCGCAGCTTCTGCTACTGTAAAATTTTTAGCAGATTTTGGACACTTTATTTCCACCAAACCATCATCACCTATAAGGCCATCTGGCGTTGCTCCTAAGAAAGGGTTCTCACGATCAATGAACAAACCACATGGTGATATATCTTCATTGAGTTTAGCCATTAATTCTAACCTTGCTGTTTCTTCGTTGTCATTCCCATATATCATAGCATCAGTTTTAAAATTAGATGGATATACAATTTGCTTGACAAGCTTTTCACATGAAGTCCATGGAAGTCGACGGCAGACGGGCCCAAAATGAGACGCGGTCAACATATTTGACCTCAAAATCTTCCATTTGTCACTGTCACTTTGGCCTCTCGTACATCTTTCATTTTCTTCCCAATCATCTGCATTTTTTTGTAAGTTCATCAAGATATGATCTTTAATAATTTCATACTGAGCTACATTCATATCAGGTTGTTGAGAGTTGGGTCCATAAGACTCAGCACCTCTTTCCGCTGGAATTAAACTTGATCGACCATGCTCTGCTCTGTGAGCCTGAGTTCGTTGAAGAGCTTCCTGTCTACTTTTCTCAAGATTTTCCACAACAAGTGGTACTTTCTTATTTCTGATTCTGTGAACTTCGGATAGCACATTATGTGTATTGTTTTGCACTACAGTTCCTAATACTCTCATGTTGTAAGAACACCGCGCACCAAAAAACGTTCTTTTCCCAGCTAGGAGCTTGCATAATATGGAATTGAATAGTTCTACTACATTGTTTGTAACATTTAATAACAAACTAAATGCATGAGAACTAAAATTTCTCATAACTTTATCTATTTTTGTATCAAAATTATGTTTGATAATAAATGGCATATAATTTTCTGCAGAAATTCTAGCCGATGAACAGTTGAGTCCACGAGATTCGCATTTACTGTGATCTCCAAGAACATGTTGTGGTATTATTAAAATATCTTTTTGCAGCTCAGCAACTTTCGTTTCATCCGGTTCATCAGTCATATTTCTTGCCAAAGCTGTGTCATGGATTTCATTGCGAATGTTAAGAATGTTCCTTTTAATAGTATTTCGCGTTTCAACGTATCCTGGTTGTTTGTTATCGCGGGGCTGAGGAATTTCTGTAATTTTCATCAAATTTTTGCACATGTTTCTGTACAAATGATTACTGCATTGTATTTTCTGGACAACAATGCCATACTGTTGATAAGGTCTGCTATTTAGAATTGCGTTATAAACATTGCTGTCATTGTCAGCAATAAGTGTCTTGTATATGAGGCCGTGCATTTCAACACTACACTTAAACCCCTCAGAAATTGCATCACTTTCCATACTAGAAGAACTGGCACGTCTATTAAAATTTTTGAAACAGAGATGAGCAGGGCAATGATTACCTTTACGCTCGTAGTAGGCGCAATAGGAGCAGTACTTGTTACGAATGCCAACGTAAAGTACCTTGCCTGTTGCAAAGCCCACAATTGCGCCTACTCCAGATAGAGCATCATAAGAGTGACCGTATGAACGTTTAGACCACTCGCCATCTGCAACAACAGTTATGAAAGGGATTCCGTCAATAACATCGTTTCGATCAATAGCCAAAAGCCTTTCTTCTTCTGCAGCTTCCCTCATGCTTTGCAAAGCTGTTTCTGCAAAAATATCGAAAACGTTTTCACGATACTTTCTGTAGGTTGCAGCAGACATGCACGAAACATTCATCGCTGCGAGAAATTCCTGCAAAGTGTGGGAATAAATTTCAGCGTCACTGCCTACTTCAGGATTATTCTCAGCAGCATCATTACTGTTCATTACATGACCAATACATTCCGTGCTTATTTCTTCTCTTTCTTCCAATTGTTCATTGTTGCTATGAGTAAAACTACTATTAATTGCGTCTACAAAACCAGCATTTGAATTTTCCAATTCGTTGTTACCATCATCCAAGCTGCCCGCGCTTACAAAAGATCTCACTGAATGTTCTTCAATCACATCTTCTTTATCAAAAGGTCCATTTGTCTTCAGTTTTAACTTCAATTTCCTATGTTGAATTACATACCAATTACTAATTGCATATTTGAAAAAATTTGATATTATAGAACAATATATTTTTCTTGACTTGAAAATACAAAATGTTGGAAAGCCTTCGGCTTACCAACATATTTTATTTCTTGGTCAGGAAAAATTTCGTACTTAACTCAAAAAAAAATACATTTATGTTGGTAGCTTGAGCCTACGGCTCTATCAACACAGGTTACGGTCACTGTTGCCAGAAACAAGGACAAAAAATCCCCAAACTAATGTTAATCTAAATGTATTTGGGGATTTTCTGTCCTTGTATCTGGAAACAGTGGCTACGGTACCAACACAAATGACGTATTTTCTCGTTCAATAATATACTCCCAAGTAAAAATTTGGCTGGGCATTGCCCTAAGTACACTGGGCTCCATCCAGGCGTTCAAAAGGTAACCCGATAAAAAGGCCCCCTATTAGAGCCTACTTGGGGCACACTAAGCGATGCCGTATAATAGATTACCCTTTAAGGCAATTAAAGGATATACACTAGATATCCTATGATGGAATGCCATATCAATACCTAGTCAGGCCCATCATAAGGTAAAGCATAGGCATCCCAAGTATTGGGTTTAACAAGGGTACCAGATTTGAGCCTAATGATGGCAAATTCGAAGTTACCCTACAATGGCTTTCAGGAGGATAATCAGATCAGGCCCAAACTATGGTTAAGCTGTACTACGTGGTATTCTTTATTGAACTAATTTAAATCATTAAAACTTTTGTTAATTCATATTTTTACGATATTAATTTCGCTGAATCCAGAATATAACTCTCCTTTGTTGAAAATAAGTTTAAAGAAATGTTTTTAAATTAACATTTGTAGCTTATTATTATGAAAAAATTTTTGAACTTTTACATGATTAGAGAAATATATTTATTAATTTATTGCTATAATATTCATGAAGAATATTTTTACAAAATAATAATTATAATTTTATATATTACACTTTCAGAATAATATAGAGAATTATAAAAAATATTTCATAATTATATTTATTTAAAAAAAGCTTAAATATTGGGCATGTAAGTACAGAAAAGTGACAAGAACTTATATATTAATTTTGAGCTATGAAGATAAACAGTCTTCACAGCGCAGAGGTATGGTAAGCAACTTTCTAACACCAGGAACCGGGGTTCGATTCCCAGCGGCAACAAATTCTCAGCATTGAAATTTCCAACTTGTATTCAATGTTTATCATTATAATTAACTGATGTCTGAATGAAAATTGTGATACTAATAAATAAACATTATTTTTTGAAATTTGTTTTTAAATATTTAACCGAACAACTTGGCTCAAGCTAGGTTGCCTAACATGGGCCAAGTCGGGCAAACCTATCAGTGCCCATGGGGTCTCGAGCATTACATCCATATGTGGGGCCTAACTGCATTGCCACATTGGGACCCGAAATTTTAATTGGAACGCCTGATCGGGGCCCAGCGAAAGCCCAACCAAAATTTCTACTTGGGAAGTTCGAAAAACACGCGTTCCTACGGAACAGTTATAATACATAAACAGAATAATTTAAATTCATACAAAGTGGGAATCTTAATGAATCTTACATAGAAAATCGAGGTGAAGTCGAGTTTATAGAAATCAGATTATCATTTTTCGTCAAGCTTTCCGGCCATCCGATTGGCTCTGGCCATCGCGGGTTTTTTGAAATCGTGGTTAGTAGAATAATAGATGCGGATCTATAGAAATCGAGTTGTCGTGTTTCGTCAGTTCTATCGCGGGTTTCGAATAATATCGGATGGAAATTTTACCCGACGTAATACGTGTGATTTTGTGTTAAACACAAATGTGATGACATAATTAATAGGAGTGTATTTTTAACAGCAAATACAGATTGTGGCATACGGTTTACAACAAATTCTGGGTTCGAATAGACACCGATTCACAAATTATTCAGGGCCATAGCTACATTTGCAATTTCCAGATTGCTTTCAGATTTTAAAGTGTACTATAATTATGCACAAAGAGGAGATCTACATGAAAAATTGGTAAACATATGCTCCAATATAAATTTTACCCTACAGGCTATTGAAATTTGCTGAAATCAATGGCCTCCAGAGTGAAATATTGATTTGTGAATTTTTTACCAATTTTTTAATGTAGATCTCCTCTTTGTGCATAATTATATTACACTTTAAAATCTGAAAGCAATCTGGCAATTGCAAATACAGTTATGGCCTTGAATAACTTGTGAATCGGTGTCTATTCGAACCCAGAATCTGGAGTAATTCTTATTTAACACTCTGCATTTGCTGCATTTATTCATTACAATCGCACTCAGTCTGTCTTATCATTTTATAATTGTTTCTATTTTTATTAACAAACATAAATATTAACAATGAGACAACAAATTTTTATTGCAAATTTTTAATTCTACAAATGTGTATAATTATTGTTGATTTTTTCTTCTAGAAAACTACAATTATTCTTTCATGATATTACATACAGAATCAAAATGCCATTAATAAATGTACAGCCATTACATAGTGTGGAATATGGTTTACAGCAGATTCTGGGTTCGAATAGACACAGATTCAAAAGTTATTCATAATTGTATTTGCAATGCCAGATTGCTTTCAGATTTTAAAGTGTAATATAATTACATTTACACTGAAAATAAACAGAGTTTTTCGGTGTATTTATTTATTTATTGTTAAAAATTCGGATAGGTTGTTGTTTAATTTTTATGTTACTTAGTCGCATAATCTCTCTTAAATTAGTATAAAATTGATCAATACTGACAATTATTACATGAAAAAATGGATTAATGTATTGGATCTTATATAAGAATAATATCTTACATAAGTTCTTATATAAGAACTTATTTGGATGATTTCACAATTATCTACCAATTTAACGATAGACATTTTTTTATACAGTGTTATTTAAATTAAATTTTTACTTATTATCAGTAAAAATATATTTAAGTAAATTGAAAATGTTCGAGACATGATTAGTCGATAATTCTGAAATTACCCATTTATAATTTAGACGACAATTCTGGACCCAAGATCTTATAAAAGAAATTTTTTACAGCTGTCAAAAATTCTTGTATAAGATTTTTTGTTATGAAAAATTTAATATTACGGTAGATAATAAAAGTGTGTAAACTATAAAATTCATTTGAAACTTATTCCAACTCTAATCAAAGATGACGCGCGTAGCGCGTTATTTATCTAGTGATACTAAAATGTGGGTGCAAGAAATTGCAAAAAATGTCATTAACTCAATTTTTCTGGAAAGTGGACTTAACTGGTTTTTCTTCTTAGCCACAGATATATATTGCATTCAAATATCCAAACATAATTTCTTACTGTGAATTTTTTTAGTAGTGTTTTTTACAATCAAACAAATACAAACAAATACAAAGACAGTCCATTTCCTATACAGACTAACATCGTATTTAAATTGATACTCCACATGTAATATATAGCATATGATTGTTTATACGTACTTTTGAATAAATGATAATTTGTTGTACGATATATCGAATGAAATCAAAAATAGCTAAGAAATCGCGCCTTTTTAATCCATTGAACCGATCAGTTTTTGTATATGACTCGTAAAACTAATTTACACATGCGATTTTTATTAATGAAAATAATATACCTTGAATTTGGTTTTATTTTAGGTTACTTCTGCGAGGACCAGCAGAGACTGATTGTCATTTTTTATTCTCCAATAAAGTTTCATTTGATAGAATAGCCCATTATTTGATGTTTAATATAAAAGCTTGATTAAAATGCGTACATCTTTTTTTGCCGATGAAAAAAAATAAAAAATTTCTTATTTGTTCATAAATGTGTTGTGAATAAATCCTTTGATTACATTATAGTACAAATATTCTATTCCAGTTACGAATCAGAAATGTTGCATGTAGAATATTACAGGAATACATATTAAATGAACTTCATATAACCGCTTGCAACTGTATATTATCATTCATATTAAAATACCAAATAACCATTATTTAATGTTTATAATAAATTTGAAATAAGATAAAAACTATATAATAGGAAGAACTTGTCGTTTCTTTGTTTTATCGTGTAGTTTATTGTGAATTCTCTATGTATTTTAGTTTTACTCAATTCTGAGTATACTTATTTATTGAGCAATGAATCAACGTTTAGAAAAAAAGTTGAAAGAGTTATTTTTATATTATAATTGTTATAGTAATGACAAAATATATAATAAGGTTAATTCTTTCTCTCAAAAGAGATAATGAAAATGATAATCGAATATTTATTTAAAAGAAACAATAGAGTTGATATGACAAATATTTTGCATATAAAAAATAGTATATTTCAGAAATCTTTTAAAATCATTTGAACGAATCACGTCAACCAAACGAAACCTTTAAACTTATGAAAAAAAATTTTACGAGTAATAAAATTATAGAAATGAAAATTGTTAATAGCAGATAGAAAGGAAAAGGGTTGCGCTGAGAATGAATAAATAGATTCATTTACGAATATCTCAAAACGACATTCATTTGATTAATTATGAAAATTACTTAGATTATCTCATTGATCATTAACAGAACTATGGACATCGTGAACAATTGCGTACATTGGTAATAACAGTGACATAAATATACTTTTATTAATATATGATACGTTGAGTAGATACAAAGTTGAATAGTCTATCATTACTATAACCACTCGATTACTAGGAAGTTCAGAAAACTAAAATTGGTAGTGGTAAACAGAAAATTATAGAATGAAACTTTCGATAACAAAATTACCTAGATAAAGCAAAGCTCATAAATTCTAACACATTAAATTGGAAAGGTTCTCGGTGTCTATTGTTTAGTTCCATAATGACGATTTTTACATAGTAATCTTAGGTTTTCACTTTAAATTCTGTTTTTATTGCTGATATCTTTTGGCATAAAACAATATTAACTATTTTCACAAAAGTTATAAATTAAATTTACAGAATAACATGTAAAAATTGTTTCATATAAATGTTGACGATACTTTTTATTTAAAATGACAGAACAGCTTAAAAGTGCCGAAATCGCAAACAAAGAAAAACATTATTTCAACAATAAACTGTTCCGGAATGAATATAACAATTATAGAATTCCTATGTGGCCGTGTGGAACATGGCCTTTAGAGAAATCTACTCTTTTCAAAAAAGGAAAGTTTTTATTTGCAGTTTGTAATCAGGTATCTTTGTATGGAATTGTCTTTGCATGAAAATTTGTTTACAATATTATTATTGTTTAATGAAAATCTTGACATATAATTGGGCGTAATTCATTAGATGTTTACTACAACAATTTTATTGACGGAAGTTGTATATGCGTGCGCTGATACCGAAGTCTTGACTGGGTATATTAGCTTCAGTATTTGTGCAACACTGGCTTTTTCTAAAACAATCACCTGTGGGTTTCACTCTGATAGGATGATTAATATCTTCAAATCAGCAGCTAAAGATCATGCGATAATCACTGACCCAAACTATACGGAGATAATGAACAAATATGCGCATAAAGCGAGGAGAATATTTCAGTTCCAAATGTACAGTACATATGTATCGGCATCTACTTTTCCGATTAATGCCATACTGTTCCACCTTTTAGGTGTGGCTGACCATATACTACCCTTGCAAACTGTATGTACTGTCAGCAATATTACAGGCTGGGCTTATCCACTAGTTTTTTTCTATCAATCTTTGCAGGTTTGTAAGAGTAATATTAAGTTTTTAATAACCCATGGAGAAATTATGGCCGTCTTCCGACCGTGGACAATCTAGCCAACATTAGACTGATATCAAAACCGAAGGTTGTCTGAGTATTGAAATAAAACACTTATTTTCATTGGATATATAAGTTTTTCATATTCAAGTTGCTCCGAATGAACATCGTTTGGCTCATTATCTGCAACTAACGTCAAAAATTGATGTTTTATTGAATTTACAGTCGCGGTGTGTGTTAATAATACACGCAGAAAAAAATTACATTAAAAATTACAATAATTTTCATAATAATTACTGAACTAAACTGTAATGAAGGGACAAATCCGAAATATGGGAGACTTTACCTGAAAAGAACAGTAAAATTTATCTATCTGACCATAAATAAAAACCATATTTCCAGCA
>JABFPD010000437.1:0-11656 GCA_022817545.1 Cremastobaeus sp. ZL-2020 | reverse complement strand
TAATTTTTCATCAGTTTTCCGTATGCCTACCGCAAAACCATTACGTGTACGCTTAAAAGGAAATCATTTGTAGTCGATTTATAAAAATAACAATATAATATTTTAAGTCAATATTTTCCATAAGTTTAGTTCTCATACTGGTATGCACTGAAAAAATTTCCGTTTAACAGTCATACCAAATCGCGGTCAGAAATGATATTACTATTTAGGTACGAAGGATGCTCGGGATTCCGGGCACCAGACGCACGGAATTTCGGGATAACTCATATAGACTGCATAATTTACAGTCCAGACTGTAGATTTTACAGTCTAATTAGTTACAGTCTGACTGTAACTATTACAGCAGGGCCAGATTTAGGTCAAAAGGGGCCCCAAGCAGTACTATCGTGAAGGGCCCCCGTATAAACGTTTTTAGTTCAGTATATGTCTAGGCATATTATCTTAATTTATATAGGAATAATCTCATATTGAAACGTTATTTCCAACATTTTTTGAGTGAAAAGATAATGAAAATCAAAGAAAAAATATATCTTTTTAAAATCTACTTTACTTTGGAGGCCCCTGTAAGAGCGGGGCCCCAAGCAAATGCTTGTTTTGGGAAATACAGCACTGCATTACAGTGTAGTCTATTTCTTTCGGTGAGTAATAAATCGTTAAGGTGAAACTTCAAGACTACTGTTCACTTGAAAAACGCGCGCAAGTTTTGCGACTTAAAAACAAAATATATAAATCGCCCGATCTCTTCATGCCCCGAAATATTATGTTTTTAAGTCACAAGACCTGCGCACGATTCTGGAGCATAGACAGGTTGAAGGTTCACCTTAATAAAATAGAAAATCATTTTTATCAATATGTCAATCACATTTTAAAATTTAAATGAATATTTCTCTATATTTATATTAAAAATTTGCAAATAAGGTATCGAAGTTTAGACCCTGTTGAGTACAAATCTTATTTAGATATTGGCTGAACTTATTATCTCCTATCCTCAGAAATATGCCAAGTATTTTCTCTTACAAGATTGCTCAGCGAAACAATCGCAATTATGAGACAAAAATGATACTACAAATTGCTTTAGTGATTTGAGTTGCAATCTACAAATTCACTTTATAACAAGTTTCTATAACAAGCAGACGCGACTACAATGCTATTGGAAGCATTCTGCTTTCGCATAACAAATACATGAATATAGCAAAACAAAAAAGACAAAATATCAACGATGAATCATAAGGTAATATTGGCGACGTTTCGAGACAATAAATTACATTAAGTAAAAAAGCAATTGGGCAAAATGGAAACTCGTCGTCTCAATCCTCGGTGAATTATAATTGCAAAATCGCGGATTTTCAACAATTCGTATTGTTCAACATATACGCAACACCGGAGACGAAATTATTTATATTAATTTCATATGCTTGCATAGTTTATGGTTTATTCATTCTGATGCGGATTTGTAAACTGATTCGCGATGTGCGCGATAATACATATGCAAATATAGCCAAGACAGGGGCTCTTTTCATATATAGAGATCACTTGGTACTAGAGTACACAAAAAAAGTCGGCTGATGTTGCGGTCCAAATTCATGGTTCTTAAACAATGCGCATTGTTTCATTTGATATTGCGATAAACAGTGGCGGTAGAGTCATTTGATTTTTACATGCTGTTATGCATATGTATGTAGTTTGAAAATCTTTAAATAAGTTTATTAACGTTTGCAGCGATTAAAGATCTTTTAGGGGTAATTTTTTAGTTGGAAGTCACCTAAATGTTAAAGTCAAGTGTTCAACTAAGTGAATTCCGTTGTTTCAAAAAACTCGACCTCTTTAGAACTATAGTTAAAATGTTTACCTAACGTTCGCATTAAGGGGACACGCTACCAAAAAATGAGCAAAATCGAAAAAAATTTTCATTTATTTTTTGATACTTCAAAGCATCCTCTATCTTATGATCAAATTGTTTTTCCGAAATTCAGTCTAAAAGTTGTTGAATGTTGTTAAAATTGTAAAAATGAAATAAAGTAAGTAAATCTTTATATCGATTTTTCTCGAAAACTTTTTTTCAGTACTTTTTCCCAACTTCAAATCGATATTCTGCATCTATTTTTTATCGGATTTTCTTTATTTTTAGTGAAATCGAACGCAAATTCAATTGTTTAAATTTTGTACCGAGGAATTTCGCTTTCAATAATTCATAGCAAAGTTATTAACAACAATGTATAGGAAATACACAAAAATATGCGATTTTCGGGCTTCTTTTGTTTTTTTTAACTTATAGTCCTATACATTTAGATCAAATTTCCCCTAATCCAAACTAAATCGGTTAATAATTGGGAGCTGAATATCGTTTTCAACATAGCCTAATTGCAAACATTTATTTATAAATAAACAATGAAGAATTAAATTTTCAGCAACTTTTGGCTTGTATGCTATATGTAAAACATATACACTTTAAACTGAAAAATAAATTAGTTGAAAAAAGTCAAAAATAGCCAAATCAGTAGCGTGTCCCCTTAAAGCCATAGATATTGTACTGAACTAAATTGCATTATTAAATTATATATACTATTCATAGGAATACCATATAAAGTAATTTATTTTTGTTGAAATTATTTCTAAATAAAGTCTAAATAAGTATATCTCGAACATGCAAAAACGTGATATGGATTATGGAATCTATTTTATTATTTAAAATAATTTTGTTTAAAGTCAGAAGAATGTTTCATTTAGTTAACTTTTTCATGCTTAATTTTGTATGGCTTAAAATGGCTTAAAATGTTCAATTCAAGATAGAAAAACATAATTATATAGTGAAATTTATACAATTTTGAAAAATCACAATTTTATCATATATAATACAGTAGGCATGAAAGGGTTACCACCTTTTTTAAATTAACATTACTTGACCTAATGATAGAAATTACATAGAACATTTTTGCCCTAGTTTATAAAACTAATAATACGATTTGCTAAAGTAGAGGGAAATTAGATAATAACCATGATATTATTTTAAAATTGTATAATCCCGTAATCTATAAATAAAGCTATTATCTCGCGATCTATAAGAAAATTAGTACATTATCGAACGAGGAAAGTTGTTGAAAGCAACTTTCCGAGTACGGATACGATATTTTATTCACTAAGGAAACAAATGACAATTTTTTGTATTTCCTGTAATTGAGTTAATAACACAATTGCCTTCGTTTTATTGACCTAAGGGACAAACAACAAATTATTATCAATCGTCAAACTGAATAAAAATATTTTTGTGCTTTTGCAATAATGCCAATATTTGCGAATCATATTACAAGGAACGATGGAAAAAACCGGTATTGAAAATATTTTTATGTTCGGGGCCGGAATCATACGTAGCAGCTCCGAGACGGGTCGATACCTATATATATAGTGATATATAATGACTCTATATATGGTCGATAATCTTCACTGCATACCTCTGAGTGATAATCGGAATACCTTATGAAATTGAATAAGATTTTTTTTAAAGTGCAAATGTGTAAATGTTAAGAATCATGTCAGTAAATGTTAACAAAAGTATCTACAAGTTAGTTCTGATAAATATCTACAGAATTAAGTTGTGGGTTTTACAAAAGGCTCTGTGATATGTACAGGATAGCCCATGAGTTTAAAAGGATTAGTCTGTTAATGTCGTTCAGCATCAGAATCAATCTGTAAGTTTTTAAGATAATTGCCAGGTATGTTATTTAACTTTCTTTAAGTTTCTTCCACAAGAAGACAGAATTCAAGGCAAAAAAATTCAAACGAACAACAAACAATGTCTCCCGAATCTAGGTTTTTAAAATAAAACCTGATATTAATGAATTTGAAAACAGATTAAAATAGTGCTGACAACTAAGTTTATATTTTCTATATGGATCTAGGTAAGGTGAAGTACCCAATTTCTACTCGCTTAGTACCTATTTCTACTCACATTTTGATTTGATTTTTAATTATTAACAATTAATAATTCGTTGCTTTTTAGTTTATTTCTAAATAATACAGTACATTTTCTGCATTTTTGTCCCTTTCAAAACCTTTGAAAGGTATTATTTATAATAAAAAATTAGAAAATAAGTAGAAATTGGGTCTTTCACCTTACCTCTATTAATATTTTATTGGAAGTTGAAATGAGTATAATTATCTTAATAAAAAGAATCAAATAATGGCAATATAATGAGCATCTACTTACAATACAATATTCTTAAAAAGCATATCGAGAGCTTGGTAGAATAACCCGACATTTCGGAATTAACTTGAAGAAAGTCATAAATCTATCTACCTGAAGATTTCAAATCCTTTATTTACGTCGGTCAGTGTTACCATATTTCTCGATTTTAGTTTTTCCGTCGGTCAAGGAAATTCATCGTAAAATGGTAAAATTTTCAATAATACGGTTTTGTTTTTAATTATTTCACAATGAAAATTTTTTCGAAAAAAAATTCAGACATAATTACATCGATGTATGTTCACGTTTTTTTTTTAATTTAAAAACTTTGTTTTAAAACAGTGAAAGTAAGATAAAATACAGATTCTGTATTTTGAACCTATCACGTGGTCATTTTATTTTTGTGAGAATGTTTTCTTAAATTAGTAATAAGTATGAAAAATTAAAACATACGTCGATGTATTTCATTTTTCTATATAGTGTCATGTAAACAAATTAATAAATTATTATAAAAAATATCTGTAAAATTCAAATAACTATATTTTGTTTCCCAACTCGCCGCTTGGTGTCGCCCCTGTATACCTGGAACAGCCTTAAATATAAAATGTTAGATATGACGTAACTATTATTATTATCATCGTCATTGATAGGATATTGGTTGACAACTAATAGCAGTAGTTTAAAAAGTACAATCCAAATTTGACAGGATTTACGATCATAACTATCGCACAATTGCGCCAGCATAGGTATACTTATCATTGATTTAGAATTAGAAGAATCATGATCAATATTTTCAAGATACTGACTCACAAATGGTATTAAATTTTACACAGATATGTATTTGGATGTATTTTTTATTTTTCTTATAATATGCGAGTATAAAACCCTGTTAATTAATTGGAAGCGCATCATCAAACTATTGATATCAATGTAAATTATTTTTTGTCATACCTGCACAAAAACGGAAGTTTTACGCCCTGAAAATAGGGCGTAAAATAGCATTTTTCACCCTCGGGCGAAAAAATTAAAAAAAGCCCTAAACCCTCGGGCATAGCCCTCGGGGCCGGACTTTTTTTAATTTTTTGCGCCCTAGGGCGCAAAAAGCTATTTTACTCCCGCTTTTCACGGGCGCTAAAACTTCCATTTCTGTGCAGTATACTGCACATTATAATGTCAAAAAGTTTCGTTCGTATCACGGGAAAAAAATGTCATATTACGCCCTTGATACGAAAATAACTATAACATCTAATGAATTAAATTTAAATAAATCTAAAATGTTTTGCCAAATTGCACATAAAAATTGTGGAAAACCATCTATATATAATTTTTCATATTATTCGTTTATTATTAAAGTCATATATACTATATTTATTAAAAGTTACCTTATAAAATACAATATAAAACATAATAATAAATAATAATTCATGTCATGAGTAATATAAAAAATTAATTAATTATTTAAAACATCGATTGTTTATAAAACCAATGACAGAAGTTGAATAAAGTAAACATTTAACAGTATAGCGAAACATTATTCATATTTATGTTGTTCATCCATTTTAATTGATGAATATTTTTATATTACATGGGCGTCTTTATTATTAATCGTTTTATAAAAATTATATAAATTACAAACAAAAAGCAACACAAACAATATTCCATTGAGTGTCGTTTAGGCCCTATTACCTAAGTATCTGCTGGTGTTGATGTGGAAAGGTGTCTATGATTACACCATAAGAAAAATTATACTTTTTATTTATTTTTATTTTTCTTATTCTTTTATAAAATATATACACTATCAGTATAATATATACACTATCAATGTAACACTATACGAGTGAAGCGCGTCCTTCGGGCACGCAGCCTACGTACGGTTTTTTGACTTTTATTTGGTGTTACCCAGCTTTTAGTCAGCTGTCAACCAGCCTTCGTCCAACTAAATATCCAGCCGTGTTCCAACCTTCAGCCATCTATTTCAATTCCACGCGGGAGCTATTACTAAATGCCAACTTCAGAATGAGATTTGCTTTTTGATAATAGATAAGTATACTATTTGTAAAAACTTTGACGAAGGCTTCAGTTTGAAAAGAAAAAAATTGTTATATGTCATTGATAATTACAGAGCTTAACCTCTTGTAATTATCGATTGTGAAATTTATTTTCCATAAAATAAGCGCACTGTTGATAGCATGTTTGTTAATTTTTTATTATATGTTGCTTTGTTATTATTTGTTATTAATAAAATTGACACAAATAAAGGCTACAGCGACACCAATAGGATTAGTCCTACTTTATTGATTAATTAAGTTCGAATTCGAAATATTCGGTGAATTATTGTAAGAAAATATTACAATATGACTCCCATGTTTTCTATATTAAAAAAAATTGTGCGCAGTAAATTTTTTTTCTTTCCGGACCCCTGCCTCTAGACTTAATATAACTTTTTTAGTACAATAAAAGCAGTGCAATTTAAAGTCTAACTTGTTTTTTCACATGTAAAATTATCAATATAGGTGAGTTTTCTGATTATACTACTAATATTAAAAACAATCATTATAGTTGAAAATATTAGTATTATGCCAAATATATTCAATACTTCCCCGCCGCCACCAAAAAAGCGAACATTTTCTATTTCCTTTCCCTCCATTGAAATGTGAAATAATAGTGAATCCGCAGCCAAAGTTTTAAAAATTCTGCACTTATTTAACTCATTCGACAGTATTTCGTCTCCCCTCTACTCTGATAGTGCACCTAACCAATGTACTTAAATCTCAATTATAACATTTTTAGCAATTTTATTTACTTCTTTGTTTAATAATTGACTTTTTCACATCAATACGTTTACATTGAAACTGATAAAATATTATTTTTTTTATTTTTATTTGCCGTAAACTCGAATTAAAATATGACGACATGCGCGTCAGTCGCCAAGTGGTCGCGACGATTCGCGACGAATATTGCTGAATGAGTTAAATAAAAGAGGCGAACGTAATAAAATACTAATTTAGTACATCTTTTAATTTAATCCATTTATTATTAAAATCTCCACTTTAAAAGTATTTTTAATCGAAAATTCTATCATATTTGTAAAAGTAGGATAATTAAAAAATATTGTTTAAACTCGAACAACTTTTCTAACATCACAGTGTAAGCAATTTATTAAAAAATTAGTCAAAATTTCATTTATTGCATACCTTTGTACAGATTATACGAACGGCTTGGCAGACAGACCATCATAATCTGCGTGATGTTTACAACAAATGTTTTTACTTCAAACATTAAATTTAAACTTCAAATTGAATTTACAAGCACTCAATAGAATTAGAGCTGTAACTTTGAAATTAAAGTTAAATATACACTTTTTCCACTGAAATTCATATTAAACTGAACATGTCTCAAATGTGATGTTTAACTTTAATTTTATACCATATTTGCTCGAAATCACAGTTTTGAATTACTCTTTGTTTTTACAGTGCGTAATTTTTCTTTTGAATTCAGTACGTAAAAATATTTATGCAGCACGGCAAAGAAAATTCTGTGTTATCTAACCTATCCTTAATGAGTAAATCAGCTGATTCGTAACGATTATTTTTCGCGCATGCGCATTCACAAAATTTATTCTCTTTGCATTTTCATCCAAAAAACCATTAAGAAATTGCTGCAAATATCCTATCTCTTCCGACATTTCTCCCTAGTTGCATAATGTGGAATATATTGACTTTTTCTACGTTGTTATGCACTGCTTTACTTATACCCATCTTAGTGCAGAAATTTATAGCCAATTTTGATCTGATATGAAAAACTAAATATTTCTACTCACTAATATGGAAATATTTACTTTTGCATGTCAAATAATGTATACTTAGTCTTATCTTGAAAGATATAAAATATGCGTTATTTTTTTACACATATTTCGTTACAATATAACTTCAATATTATCAAGAGCTACGGTAGTGGCTTGCGCCAAGTAAGCGTGAGCTCTTTTCTGGACAGGGAAAATAGCGATGTTTGGGGTCCTGCAGATCCTGACAGAAAAATCCTGAAGGTTCCTGGTAATTTCAAATAGATAACGGTGCCCTAAGGGATCAAAATGCATTACGTCTCGACGACGTCCGATCAAAACATCCTAGTGAAAATTAAACTTAAAAAAATGTTTTTTTGAGCAAAAATGATTCATTGTTCAGTCACCAAAGGTACATCAGCTGTTAGTAGCAGCTGATGAGATTGGACAAGACGACGGAAAAACGTGGAAAAACGGCAAAAAAACGACGGAAAAACTGTGGAAAAAGGACGGAAAAATAGTGTAAAAACGATGGAAACACGGTGGAAAAACGACGGAAAAACGTGGAAAAACGGTGGAAGAACGACGGAAAAACGGTGGAAAAACGACGGAAATTCTGTGGAAAAATGACGGAAAAACGGTGAAAAAACATGGAAAAATGGTGGAAAACCGACGGAAAAACGGTGGAAATCGGTGGAAAAACGATGGAGAAACGGTGGAAAAACAGTGGATTCGCACTAGAAAAGAGCTATGCGATTGATCAAATAATTAATCCTATATATATTGAAAATATAGAACCTCCAGATGAAAAAAAAATGAAATAAAATTAGAAAAATCCTTAAAAATTAAAAAAGCGCCAAGTAAGCGGAAAATCAAAACACATAAAAACATGACATATGATATGGCTATGTAACAAACTGAAATGAATAAAATCAAGTATACGCGAAAATTCAAAAAATGTATGCAAATAAATAGCTGAAATTAAATGTAGCCAATTGAAGGAATGAAATTAATTAAAATGGTTTCTTTAAAATGAAAATTTCTCGACTACGCAAAAAATTATACGAATAAAACGTATAAAATAAACTTTAAAATAAAATTTTCATAGTTTCTTTATATATAAAGAAACTATGAAAATTTACAGAATGCACTAAAACTAAGAAAACTAGCAGCTATCTTAAACATAAGAATCTTCACATACTACGTAAAAAGTATGTAATCTTTGTAGTTTATTCAGTTATTATATATTTAAGATTTTTACTTGGCCATCGTTTATTTTATACATTTTATTGGTATAATTTTTTGCCTAGTTGAGAATTTTTCATTTTAAATAAACCATTTTAATTAATTTCATTCCTTCACTTGGCTATATTTAATTTCAGCTATTTATTTGCATAAATTTTTTGATACTTGATTTTATTCATTTCAGTTTGTTACATAGCCATATCATGTTTCACGTTTTTATGTGTTTTGATTGTGCGCTTACTTGGCGCTTTTTTTCATTTTTAATGATTTGTAATATACTTGCACGTAGGGAAATATGAAATACTGATTGAGTTTTTCAGAACAGCGCTTATCTCGAACATCAATTCGAGTATTATTTTTAATTCCATCGCTTTGCTGACTTCATTTGAGTTTAAAGTCTTAAGCGATCAATAGAAGCTCATTAATTGCAAGTATTTAGAAATGAATGGTATCGGAAGTAATAAATGTGGGAAAGTACAATTGGCCGAGTTGGAGGATTATAGATTTAAATAACAAGACATAGCGACTGAAATGAGCCGGGTAAATGAAAATATCAAAGAAGTTGACGAAGAGCGGAAGACAGAAAGTAAGTGGCGTTTTGACCTGACCTCCGCTAGCCATTTCGGTCAGAAGATGATAACTCTTGTAAGATATAAATTAGATATATAGTATACGTTTACGTATTCATCTACACAAAGTCAGTCGCTCACATTTACGAATCTGGCGAGGAAAATGTATAACAGCAATTTCACATGCAAAAGTTATTACCTAAAATTGTCTGAAAATTGTTCCACCCGGACGTTCTGTGCATGGGTGATGCCGTGAGCATGGTTGCTCTGTTTTTAGCTATAACAAAGGGCACAGACCGAACGAGAGAATTGCACTGCGTGAACGAGAATAAAATATGGAACGCGAAAAAGACGAAACAAAATTTTCGTTCTTACTTTTTCAGCGCCACATTTTATTAACGCTACGTTACATTCAAGGTGAGGTTTGTTTGGCGCGACTGCTAAGTCATTTTTACCAACAAAGCTCGTTTGTTGCAAATTTTATATACACCATGAAACATTTGCTCGAATTAGCTTTTATCGCCTCTCGTAAGTTACGGAAGCACAATATTAAGCGCGCCAGCCTACAAACATAAGTTGGACCACCTAGCGTTTGCGTATGCGGCAGATATAATATATGTAGTGCCAACTTTTTCCCGACTTCATTAGAACCGTGCACTACGCGCTCTAAACTTGAACTAGTTTTATGTTTATTCTGCTCCGCTTTTAATGCCGGTTTACAATATAATACATCAAGCTTAGGTTCGGGATTCCGCGAGTTGTATCATTAATGTTTCTCCGTAATTAACGGAAAGAACAATGGTGATTTAAAATGTATTCCGGGTATTAAATGCGCATTCCTCGAGTGGGACTGACTTCAATTTTGTTGACTCGCTAAAGGACTCGTTTCATGTTTGTTATGATTAGTTGACATTGTGTATACGTATATAGTTATACAGGCAACTTCGGCTGCGTGGCATTGTAACTGTACGCGAAATCGCTGCTTTTGTCCTAACGTTCTGGATGAATTGTCACCGGAGTGGCTTGAATAAATAAATGACAAATTTAATCTCCGTTCATAAAAAGACGTGTGGAATGTGATCTCGAGGCAGTTTATTAGTGAAGTGTCATTTAATGTCCGTGCGGGATTACGGCAATAAGACTTCTATTAAACAAATAAGAATTCGAAATTAAACCCAGTGGGAGATAAAGAAAAGTTTGTATTGTTTTCAACAAAACAGTTTTTCATTAATAAAACGCTGCGACTCCTCTCCTCCAAAAAGTCTAAATTCTTGTAACTCCAGATCCTGTTCTATTCAAGAGAAACGTTTACTTTCGCCTCCTCGCTTATTTAAATTCGAATGCATTTTTTAATTTCAACTGTACTTTTCTTCGCTGTTCTCTTTTGTTTATTGTTGTGCTTATTAATTTTAAATACATTATTTCACTTCTGCCAGTAATTCCTTTAGAAGAATAATAAGCAATTGGTTCTTGAATTCATTTCCCCTGTAAAAGAAAAGATTCGATTACACGTCGCTACTGCTCTTGCAAAAAGACAATTAAATAACTCGTAACTTGATACCGCTTAAAGACGGTATAAATGCGCAGAAACGCCACCCCTGCAATATCACTGTACAGCTACAGTGCGCCAGAAATTGTGACTCATATGGAAAGCGTATTAGAATACCAAATGATTCATAATTGATATCGCGGTAAAGTCTCTATTATATCATTATCATTTGTAATGGTGAAATTACTCTCCCGGAATGTTTAGCCTCTAAGTTATATCTGCATCAAGATTATACGGAAACTTCCTTTGTAAAAATGAAACATATATGCCTGACATATATGGCCCATTATAAAAATGCCTTTATATTCATATATGAAAATGCATCCGAAACA
>JABFPD010000436.1:0-11664 GCA_022817545.1 Cremastobaeus sp. ZL-2020 | reverse complement strand
ATTTAAATTATGATAAGGTTTTAGTTAATTAATATAAAAATGTTATATAAATATTGAAAGAATGTTACTTCAACATTGAATTAATACGGGAATTTTTTCAGAATAAACTTAATTCCAAATTTTATTTAAATATCGAAATAATACGAAACAAACTTGGGTTAAACATTTATTCATAGTTATTATACATAGTTATTTAAACATTATCAAAGTATTTAAATTATTATAAGATTATAGTAATTAATATAAAAATGATATATAAATATTGAAAGAATGTTACTTCAACATTGAATTAATACTGGAATTTTTTCAGAATAAACTTAATTCCAAATTTTATTTGAATATCGAAATAATACGAAACAAACTTGGGTTAAACATTTATTCAATAAAACAAATTGAAGCTAAAATCATTGCAACATTATTAACACCACTCCATATCCGTCAATAAGTTCCTGAAAAGATAAAAAATGTTTTAATGGTTTTAATGATTATAATAGTAAGAATCTAAATATTGTAATTTGCATACCTTAATTGTGTAGCATAAGAAAATAAGTTCCATGGACATTAGTGAATAAATGGTACAACTGCAAATGTTCCTTTTGAACCGTAAACAGGCATTCTGAAGAACTTATTTTTTATTTTATCAACAGGCCAACATTGTAATTTGGATGACAACTTCGAAACCTTGTGAATGCCTAATATAGATGATTCAAGTGGTAAAACGTACAAATTTGTAAGATTTTCGTACTTTCTTCCAATGACAGCGAGATCGCCTTTTGCATTATGGGCAATATTTTCAATTAACACAATTGAAGACTCAATTAGGCAGCAATTATTAGGCACTGTGGTGGTAAATGTTAGCCCATTTTTTATGAGTTTTGAAAATTGTGGTCCCTTGCAAGCTGTAATTAATGGGCCTTTGCAATGGGCTAATTTTTTCATTACATCCGATTCTTTTAGTTCTTGTTGTGGATATATTAGATCTTTCCAAACTTCGATTTCAGAAATACGGTTATGAATTTGCTCTAATGGTTTCTCCGGCTTCCGTATATAAGATTTAATTTGTCTCATATGGTTTTCGAATTTGAAGGCACTGAACCCATCAAGTCCACAGTTCATTATAAGAACATCATCGGCGATGTGAAGCAAACCATGCACATTCTGCGAGACGTAATTTTTACCAAAAACAGATTTAAACATCTCCACAAAATAATGCAATAATTGTTTTGCATACCCAATGTCATTGACACTGCTACCTGCACACAAAAGTCTTATAGCAACATGCAGAGAGTGGAACATGTGCAAAATTTTCACATCTTGACATGGAGTAGCCGAAATCGCTAAAATACCGGTATACAAGAGAAAAAGTCTCAACTCTGTTGCTTTCCACTTATTAATATACTGTAAACTGCGAGGTTTGCGCTGAAACTCGATAGGTGTATATTTTCCAAGAGATGATAAATAATTGGAAATGATGTGTCTATCTAAAGGGAGGAAAAATCTATTTTTGTAGAGTCCAGCAAAGGTTAATATCAAGAATTTCTTCATTACGCCAATGCAAACAAGATGCATATAATCTATGGGCATATGCTTTTCAAAATGAAAGTTCTTGATGTCAATTAATGCGGATTTTCCTTGTACGAAATCGTCCTCTTTTTTAACGCTGGTGTCATAATTCATCATTTCTTCACGTACTTCAGAATCAGTTCGTTTGGGGGCATCCATTTTTAAAAAACACCTCCTTCTTCTTTTAGTTTTTCCTTTCACATGACACTTGGGGCAACTGTAGAATCCTGTGTGACCTTTAGTTCTAGTTATGTAAGATTTTGCAGGTAAATCACACACAAACGCCATTAATTCCACCTTTATAACTTTGCCCATATAGTTGATTCCGTTGTTTAAAATAGAATTCAAATCAGCAATGAACCTCCTTAAATAATCGTTTGACGAATCTGGTTTTCGAATTCCGAAGTAGCATCCTACCATGAAAACATCTTTATCAGGATATATAGAACACAATATCGGCCAAAGTTGTTTGTCCGTTGATTTATCACCGTAAGGTAACCCATCAATGCCGAATTGTAATTTCACTGACGTGATAGAAGAATCGTTTTTACGCCTCAAATAAGCCAGTATTCCATCATTAAGTCCTAAATGTAAATATGAACCTGGGGACATTCTAAATAATTTTTTCATTTTCCTTGGTGTTTTTAGGAGCGACTTTCCATTGACTGGTAATTCAAGGTCAGGAAAGCATTCAATTAAAATACGCAAGAGAGCTGTCAAGCTGTTAAGTTTGATTTTGAAAGTTAAAGTCCAGGTCAACAACAAAAACTTGATTTTTTCCACTGTAGAAGAACTTGTGTTTCCCGATTGATTATGTTTGACTTGTCTTTCGTCTTCATTGTCTTCTTCTGGAGATTCAAAATCAAGATCTGGATTTTCAGGGTATTGCGTTTTCATAATCTGCGGATATGTTTGAACACATGGTGCGATTTCATTCATCGGATTATCATTATCTTTTGCTAAGATTAAACGATGAGTTTGAGGAATTGAATTATGAGAAGGTGAGCGTAGATTGCTCGAAGATATCACGTTTCGTAAAAAATTTTCTCGGACTCCTCTATTGGCTATTTTTATAGGAAGTAATAAAGATTGCTTGTAATAGAATCGAATTCTTTTTTTATGTCTTTCTGACATATTTATAATTTTCTTCCGACGCATGTTGATTCTTTAATCTCGGGGTCCTTAAAAAAAAAGATTCATAATTGTAAAGTACATTCTGCATCACAGGCAGAAAAAATAGTATATTATCGCCGTGGGCGTCACTGTGCCCGAGGCTGGTACGTCAAAGCGCTGCGAAAAGTGGAACTTTCGCTCCTAGGAGTGAAAATCGCTTCAGGGTGAAGCCCGAAAGCGCGCGTTTCACTCCGCGGAAGCGAGTATGTAGGTACCCTATCAAAAATACGTAAGAACTCACGTATAAATTCACGTAAGAATTTACGTGAGAATTTACGTAAGATCTCACGTGGGATCATACATTACGTTTTGGCGTGAGATCCTACGTAAGTTCTCACATGAGTTCTCACGTGAGTGTGGAATTTTTTTTGTCAAATTGTATTATATTAGAATAATTAACTCTTCTGGCATTGAGTATACTTATATCATAAAATTTCGGAAAAAGACATATTTCCAGACTCACGTGAGAACTCATGTGAGAACGTACGTGAGATCTCACGCCAAAACGCAATGTAAGATCTCACGTGAGATTTTACTTAAATTCTCACGTAAGTTCTTACGCGAGTTTATACGTGAGTTCTTACGTGAGTATTTTCGATAGAGTAGGTAAGTAGGAATTAATGTACAATTAGCGGTTCAAAAATTGGTTTTCGTTGCAATGGCACACTTTCGAGACCATGATTTTTGGATTCAGGGAACTCAAATAAGCATAAAAAATGCTGCGGCACACTCAAAAACAGGTGGCAGCGCATTGAAATAGTGAATTTTATATATAGGTATATATAGCTAAAAATAATAATATTTTTTAATTTATTGAAAAAAACTTTATAAAACGTTGTATCGGACGAAATTGAGTATCTTACATTCGAATGCAATGAATTGAGTGCCAAAATGACTAATAAATTTCAATTTGCTATGTTATCGATAATGATTCCATAAAATTCCTCATTTTGATAGATGATTTTTTATGGTATTAAAATGTTTTTCTAACAAGCTTTTACAGAAATTAAATAATTACTATTATTCATTTATATCGCATATCAGTTCTATTTGAAAATACAATAATGCATTATTATCCGTTTCCGAGGTACATAAACATTTTTAATACCTTATAAAATGGTCTATCAATATTAGGAATTTTCATTAAAATTTTATTGAATCATTATCGCTTACATAGCAAATTGAAATGTAGTAGTCATTTTGGCACTCAATTCATTGCATTCGAATGTAAGATACTCAATTTCGTCCGATACAACGTTTAATAATTTTTTTTTCAATAAATTAAAAAATATTAAAATTTTTAGTTATATATATCTATATATAAAATTCACTATTTCAATGCGCTGCCACCTGTTTTTGAGTGTGCCGCAGCATTTTTTATGCTTATTTGAGTTCCCCGAATCCAAAAATCATGGTCTCGAAAGTGTGCCATTGCAATGATAGAAAAATTTTGTTTGAACCGCTAATTGCATATTAATTCTGGATATGCTCATATGTGTCATATATAGTACATATAAACTTTTTACATGTGCACTTGATAAACATTACTAGACATGGATCAGAATTTTTTACATGGAAATGTAGTATACGATGTATAGAATATTTTTTATATAAACATTTATACATGGTTTTCTTAAATTTGCAAGCAATTTTGAAAAATTGTCCTCATTTCTGGAATTTGTTTTTTGTAAATTTCATATATATTGATATTCCATTGTAAAGAAAAATATTTTCAATAAAATTTTAATCAAACGCTTACAAAAATAATTGTGCTTCTAGTCATATGTAGTTTGTAACAACGCATTTTTAGTATACAATGAATAATGCTCGAATATTGTATAACACTAAATTGGATAACAAAAACTTTTCAAAATATAATTTTTTGATATCGTTCATATCAAATATGATATTCTCAAATTTTGGTTATTGCATTATATCCAACATAAACAGAAAGCATTTATAAAAAAACTGATATTATGTATTACTTATTTTACTAATACTCTTAGCACAATGAGAAATCATAATATGAAATCTGTGTAAAAATCGAACTAGAACAGAACCGTACATGTTTTTCTAAACGAACTTTAATTTTAATATTATTTATTGACAAATAAATAATTTATATACTCTTATAGCCAGATTTATATAGAATTTATATAAATAGTTTATATATATGAAATTCGTTTTTACGTTGTAAAATTTATATAAAACATTTACATATGTTAAAGAAAAAAAGTCGATCGAATTTAATTTGGTATAAAATAAATAAAAAAATTTTGTTCTATTCGAATTATATTGATTATTATTCAAAAATATATTTTTCATGAAAAAATTTTCTAATTAACATGAGCACACGAGTAACAATTTATGATGAAAGCTAAAATCCAGAAAATAATTATTTAATAACACAATAACAAAAATAATGATTAATTGCAAATATACTTCACTGTAAAACAGATCTGTAAATTTGCAGAACATTTTTCCGTATTTTAGCTATAAAATTCCATCAATTTTTGAAATTTAGAGTAAAGTTGGGTTTTCCATATTCTGTTATGGACGTTTCAAGTACTGTTTTGCGTCTGGGGATTGCTAAAGAAGGTGAAAGGAAATTATAATCAAGTAATTTTTAACAGCTGATTTAAGTTTTATATCGACTTGACTTTCTCTCAAAATTGAACTGAAAGATTTATTGCAGTAAGTGTAACTTATTGTAGGTTAAGACAGCATGCGTCACCGAGACTTGCAGATCGGTATGTAAACTCAAATCAAAAATGCTGTAAATATTTTACTAGTTGAACTGTAAAATTGATGTACTATACTGGCATCCATTTTACAGTATATATACTGTAATTTCACTGAATCCATTTTTCAGTGTTCTAATGCATTTTTTCTTTTAAAAAATGCAGGCTATCAGGGGAAAATAACATGAAAAATTCTGTGACTGAATTTTTTTCAGTTTGTTGTATGAAAGAAGAGTAGGTGATTAAATTAAAACTAATTATTTAATATTGAAACTTACTTCGAAGTTGATAACAATCAAGTTACTTGAATGTTGCTTTTACTTTAACTTGAATGCAGCGCGTGAAATGTGTACTATTAATTTTAAGTGCCAAATAACTCAATTCACGTTAAACTGAAATCAAAACAAAAATGATGTTTCGAAAATATAAGCACGCGGTCAATGGTCATATTATTCGTCTTAGTGTAACTAGTAGAACAGCCAACCATTAATAACCATTCTCCTATTCTCATTGCATTGAGTTTTTCGTGTCCTGATTCGCGCTAAACGTTAAAGTGGGGATAATCCATTGGAACTCCGTGCCCAACGGATAAACGAAGTTAGCGCGCATGTATAGTATTCCTATTGGTTTTCATGAAGAAAGGCGAAACATCCTTTGATGAGTTTATCAACAAAACGTAAGTAATATATCAAAATTTTATAAAACCAAAATAAATGTTTAAATGCGATATTTTTAGAAAATATAATAATATATTCAAAACTTATAATGTATAGTTTTGTAAAGAAAAAAATGGAGGAAAGATATGCAGTTATAGAGTTTGACAATCAAGGAACTGCTGTTATCGCCAATTCGTGGTTAATGAACAATGAAAAGAAATGCCTCTATCCCTCAAGAAAATGTAATGTTTCAAAACTGGCTCAAGCTAACATAAGCCCGGGATGCGATTGGGTAGAATACGATGTGCAGAGAATCATAGGAAAATTTGGTGAGTTCATAATTCATTGTAATTTTTTATATTAGACTTTTTTCCTATTTGATATCATATTTAGCTGGTAATTGTTGAAATTATCAAACACTGATAATTACTTTACATTTTAACAATGATAATTACATTTTAAACATATTTTAAAGCTAGATAACAATTTGACCGTTCATCAATTAATTAATTTAAATTTTTTTCATTGGTTCTTAAATGTAGAAAATTAATTGATTCATCAAATCTTTGAATTATTCTATTGTTTACCTGAGTAAAAAAAAAGTTAGATTTTCTCTCTGATTACGATTAATAATTTACGGTGTTTTAAAATCAATACATAGATCTAATACATCAATATTTCAAATATTTTCGTTTCATCTCTTTCCTTTTTCCCGTTTTATGAGACTACCTGAGTCGAAACGAAAAAGATGTTTTTGTTATGCTTCTTTGGGATCTTATTCTTACGTTGGAGAAAACTACCTGAATCGAAAAGCAAAGTTTCTTTTGTTTTATTAGAATCTCTTTTGGAAAATAATTAATTTGAATAACTGATTTTCAAATAAAACATATAACATATTCAACATTTTTTTGATAAATATAATTTTTAAAGCTACCAAAGACGAAATTATTAATATCTTTAGTTAATAATAATAAGCTCTAAATATTTGTTATCTTTTTTGCTAAGAATACTATAAAGCTCATTCCGAATCTTATACTAACAATTAAATTTTAAAATTAAAACGATAGCATTAACAAATTTCTTATGTTTGAAAATGTTTGTGTAAAATGTAGATGACTTTGAAGAAGCTAAAAAGAGGCAAGCCAATTTCATCGAATATGGCGATTACAGCGCTGATTCCGAAAACAAAAAAAAATCAAGGAAAAAGAGAAAAAAGAGGAAATATTTGGATCGGGAAAATGAAAACGAAGAACTAAAAACACAGAGCCAAACTAGAATCGCCAAATCTCCATCACCTGATAAGTCACCTGATCGTCAGAATGAAGAATATCCACATATGCCATCTTATTCTTATTCGCCAAGTCAGTAATTAATTAATCAATTTTATATAATCTTTGTGAATTAAGATTTTTCGCATAAATTTGATAATTTACTTTGTAAAAGATGCAGGCAATTGGAACACCGAGTAGATTTTTGTACATATAAACAGTAGAATATTTCTAAACTTTTTGTCATACTTTACATAACCGTTTTTGACATTCAATTAATTATAAAACTATATAATCTTTACTTTCTTGTCATTTTTTAAACTCCATTATAGTGTTTTGCTTAGTAAGAAAGCTAAGTTTCTTTTGATTTATTAAAATCTCTTTTCAAAATTAATCAATTTTAAAAACTGACTTTTAAATAAAACGTATAACATATTAAAAATTCAAATTGATTTTTTTGATAAATATAATTGCCAGAGCTTATAAAGCCCGAATGAGACTATTTATATTTTTAGTTTTTGGTGACTAACAAGTTCTAAGAATTTGTTATATTTTTTGCTATGAATACCATATGGCTCATACCAAATCTTATAATGACGAATTTTAAAATTAAAGCGATAACATCCTCAAATTTCTTATGTTTGAAATTTGTTGTGCAAAATGTAGATGACTTAGAAGAAGCTGAAAAGAGACAAACAAAAAAAAATCGCGATTCTACAAACAAACAAAAATCGCGGAAAAAGAGGCAAAAGAGGAAATATTCTGATCAGGAAAATGAAAACGAAGAACTAGAAAAACACAGCCAGACTAAAATCGCCAAATCTCCATCACCTGATAAGTCACCTGATCATCAGAATGAAGAATATCTACCTATGCCATCTTATTCTCATTCGCCAAGTCAGTAACTAATTAATTCTATATAATCTTTGTGAATGAGGATTATTTACATAAATTCGATAATTTACTTTATAATAGATGAAGGCAGTTCCGAGTATATATATATATATATATATATATATATATAATATAAAACATAGACAATTTTTAAACTTTTGTCATACTTCACATGACCGTTTTTGACATTCGATTCATTATAAAACTACATAATTTTCACTTTATTTATTTATTTTTATTTTTTTATTTATTTTTATTTTTACATGAAAATATAACGCTTTACTAAGTGATTAATTAAAATTATTTTTTTTGTAATAATAAAATTTAAAAATATAGATTACGACAGCGATCCTGAATCTGATACACAATATTTAATATACAAAAAGAGGGCTGAAACACAAAAGAATAAGCCAAGTAACAAAAGTAAGTGCAGCAAACGTACATGCGTGAGCAAAACAAATGCAACTTTTCTTTATAGAAATACTGTTATTACGATTTCAAGTATAATCCAAAAAGGATGTATATAAATAGATTAACCCTTAAGCCCCTGTTGTATCATATTTGATACATACACTAATTTTTAAATTTCTTTAGTTTTAATATTAAGATTCAAATTTTTGTTTAGAGAAAAACGTTTTAATTATATATTATGTAATAATGTGTGCATTTAAAAACGTTGCAAGTTTTTTTTAAAGTGTAAATGCAAAAATTTTGCAAAAAATGTCAAAAAATTTTGAAATAATTTTTTGATGAATTTTACTTATTAATGTGATAAATATTCCATAAATATAGTTTTTATGCTGATTGCATCATCCCTTCTAGGTGCAGGGGGTTAAGGGTTAACTATTGGAAGGAAATTGAATGCAGCTCTATGCCGTATTTCAACTTTCAATCGAATATTAATTACATGTTACGTTAATCATTTTTAATAAAAAAATGATCATGAAATTAAAATTGCATTATTTATGACTGCGCTTTGAGAAATACTTTTTTAAAATTAAATTTGTTTAAAATCAGATCATTTTATGGATGATTCAAGAAATACAACATCTAACCGAAGTTTGGTAAACGTGCCAGAAAATCATCATAATCTGAAAAATGACAGAGAAAAAATCTCGATTAATAAAGGTATAATTTCGCATTAATAGAAAAAACTCTTTATTACACAAAAGATGTTCAAATAATTATACCAACGTATGAAATTTTGAACTTTTAATTATTTGAAAAAAGTTAGTGATTGAAAAATTTTTAATTAAACTTCTTAAATACATATTATAATTGCTTTACAACACCGTAGAAAAAAAAGTGATCATACTTTATATAAAAAATGAAAAGTTGCAAAAATTACATTTGAAACATATATTTATACATATCGTTACAGCAGTAGAGAATCGTTTGGATGCTCTTACAGAAGAGATCTCTTACATAAAAAATTCTGTAAATATGCTAGCAGAAATCTCCACGAATCGAATAAATGTTCGTGACGAGGAATCAGACGATGAAGACGCCAAGCAATTTTTTCCATTAAAAAAGAAAAAACATGTCGACAACTTACACTCTTTACTTTTGGAAAAAAAATGGAGAACAAAAGTTGTGAGTATTTCATTGAAATACCAAAATTTTTTTCTATAGCCGAATAAACAATTCTTAAAATTCAATTCTAATCAATTTGATTATGTCAACATCCAATTCATATTTAATATTTAATCAATCAAAGCAATCAAAAAAATATTCAAATCAAGGCATATTTTATTGCAATACTAATATTAAGAGAAACCACTACATTTGATATTTATATATTTGAAATAAAAACATAATATATAAAAAATTTCAAACAAATTAATTAAACTTATATTTTTAGCGAAAATATCTGTCTGCTTTTGGTGGTGCAACTTTTGGTGCTATGACACGTAATTTATTGTCAAAAATCATGACGAATCGCCTAGCAAAAAAATATTGCCTCAAAGGTAAAAGTAAAACAAAATTTTCATTGGACGGGCACCCAGTAATTGACATCATGATCGGTAAGTTGACAAATTCTTGAGGAAATTTTTTTATTAATGTAAAGCATATCTTGTTCTTTAACAGTTCTTAACTAACTTTCAGAATTAGTGCTGAAACATAAGGAAACCCCAAAGAAAGAGGCTATTGATGCAGCTATTATTCAGTGGTTAATTCAGGCAAAATATAGGCATCAAGAAAAGAAAAATCTCAATGATTGAACATGTTCATCTAAAATTAACAATTTAGTTTCATTATTTACATACAATTAGAAAATTCTTATGAGCTAACAGTATTTAAGTCGAGATAACCGATTACCTTGCCATATGTTTTTGTCGTAACAATTCAGCTTCAATTTATTTAAAATCTTTATGCTGTATGATTTGTCCATTTATGTTAGCGAAATAAATCTAAAAAACTTAAATCAATTATAAGTACTTTGTTTAATTGAGTTCAGATATTTAGTACAAGATGTGAGAAAACTTTTTCAATTAATATGACAAAAGTGATGTATTTGGAAATAATTTACTTAATATTTATTATAAGTGCATTTTTCTCTTCGTCAATTAAACATCACATGGTAGTGGTAACTAATGAAGTCTTCTTTGTATAGGTTTAAATTATTTGACAGATATTATGCATAAATTGTGTTCTATGTTCAATCGAATAAATGCTACTACTATAAAAAGTTTACTGAATTCGTCATGAATTGATATTTGGAATTTCTTTATTTCCTTTCCCGTTTATAAAATTCTTGAAGCAATTCCCACCTTCGATCATTTATTTAGTTGATTTTACTTATTTTGCTTATCAAAAATTTGTAGTAGTCTTAACTAAAAGCTATTTTAATATTTAAATAATTAAATATGGATTTTAGATTCTGTGTTTAAAATATTAACTATCACTATTTACATTCAATATTTAAACAACTAACGCTTCAATATAAAATAAATGTTTATTATATATATATTTGGTAATAACTAAATATACTTTTTATAGAGTATTGCAATTGCAATCGAATTATATTCGAGGAAATTTAGATATCAATTTAATGTAGAAGTAACATTCTGCGGATATTTGTATAGCATTTGTATGTTAATTATTAAAATTGCATCAAGAATTCAATATTTTATGATTATTTTTAAAACTCGACCTAATGTCAAACCCTTGTATATTCAGCTAGTATCATTGATATTAAGACAAGGTTTCTTTATTATTATTCAAATATTATTTCGATATTCAAATAAAATTTGGAATTAAGTTTATTCTGAAAAAATTCCCGTATTAATTCAATGTTGAAGTAACATTCTTTCAATATTTATATAACATTTTTATATTAATTAACTAAAACCTTATCATAATTTAAAT
>JABFPD010000435.1:0-11681 GCA_022817545.1 Cremastobaeus sp. ZL-2020 | reverse complement strand
TTTTCATTACTTACATACCCAACATTTAAGCTTGTTTTAAATAATTACAATGATCAAATATTTGTTTAATTTTCTATATCATTCTGTAAGTGTGATATAAAAAAATTATTGAATTTGTAAAAATATTCTTTATGAATATTATAGCAATAAATTAATAAATATATTTTTCTAATTATGTAAAAGTTCAGAAAGTTTTCATAATAATAAACTACAAATGTTATAATTTAAAAAACATTTGTTTAAACTTATTTTCAACAAAAGAGAGTTATATTCTAGATTCAGTGAAATTAATATCGTAAAAATATAAATTAACAAAAGTTACAATATTTTATATTAGTACAAGCACGTGGTACGGCTTAGCCATTTGGGCCTGATCTGATTACCCTCCTGAAAGCCATTGTAGGGTAACCTTGAATTTGACATGATTAGGCCCAAATCTGGTGCCCCTGTTGAACCCAATACTTGGGATGCCTATTCTTTATCTTATGGTGGGCCTGACTAGGTATTGATATGGCATTTCATCATAGGATGCCTAGTGTATACCCTTTAAGTGCCTTAAAGGGTAATCTATTATACGGCATGGCTTAGTAGGCCCCAAGTAGGCTCTAATAGGGGGCCCTTTTATTGGGTTACCTTTTGAACGCCTGGATGGGGCCTAGTGCACATAGGGCAATGCCCAGCCAAATATCTACTTGGGGTCATACACTTATGTATTTGTTCTTACTAATAATTTTAAACAAGTCTAATCATTGTAAATAATAATAATATTTTAATCTTGTATTTTGTGTAGTCTGTCATAAAATTTAAGCATTTTATCAAATATAGGCAGAACAAAAATGGGTATTTTTGGTCTTATAATGGAAAATGAGCTATTTAAGTCCACGGACAAAAAAGCCACTTTTTTCCATGCTATACAAAAAATACTTAAACTCAAAAATGTTCTCTGGAGAACGTTTAAAATGTGATTAGTAATTAAAGTGTTCCATAAAGAACGGCAAAAGCAAATAAAACGTTTTTGAAGCCAAGTTTTTGCAGTGATAGCTTTACTAATTTGAACCAATTACAATACTTGGATAGCATCACACACACACAACTTTAGAATTCGCTGCGAAAAAATTGAAAACAAAACGTTTAAAAATAAAACACTTGTATGTGTTTTCAATATTATTTCTTATGGAGAAAATTAAAAATACTATGAAGTGTTTTAAAAGTAGAGACAAAAGTGTTTGATGTCACGTGTGCACCTAAAACACAGTTTTATTCCCTTGAAAACGGGAGTAAAATGAAATTTTAGTCCCACGGGAGTAAAACGCTCCCTCGGGAGTAAAGCTTCGCTTTACTCCCTCTTGTTGGTGTTTTACTCCCTTGGGACTAAAATTTCATTTTTCTCACCCAGTGCTGTCATTTTGCACTGAGAATAAAATTATACTGAATTTTCACATCTAATTTGGAAAATGATGACTATTTGTAAAAATGAACGAAAATTTTGGATATTTATATGAATTAATAAAATTAATATATGAATTTTTCTAATTTTACTTAAACTTTTCATATTCTTTATTTTAATTATTGTTCTTTCTTACAAATGGCCACCATTTTCCAATTTATATATGAAAATTTGCAATAATTTTTTTCTCAAGACCAGTACAAAAATAAAATGATTTTTCACTAAAATGAACAAAGATTTATTTAATAAAAATCTCTCTCTTTCATCAAAATTTCATATTGTATATGCAAGAGTCCTTAAACATTTTTTCGTGCTTATAAATTTCCAAAAAACATCGCATACCACTTATATACGTATATGAAGATATAATTTGCGCTAAAAAATACTAAGTGAGTATTATCGACTAATAACGAGTGGAAACAGAAAACACGTTTCCACCTTATCAGCTATTTTTTGTAAACAAATGAACGAATGCAAAATTATCGCTAATTGATTGCATGAAGTATTTGTACGTGCAAGTGGCGTGTGTCGGGGCACATTCCACATTTCGATTGTTACGAAAGTATCAAGAACCGTTACAACTTCGTATGTAAGCAGCAAATGTAGATTCGAAGGAAATACAATTCAAATAAGCAATACTTTATTCATTTTTCATCAGTCACTGATGTAACAAATTTTTGAAAATAAAACGGAAATTACAAGTTCGGAAAACTCATATTATTTTATGGAAGCCATAAAAACACGTGAAATCAAAGGGACGACGCAGTGAAAGCATATAGACTGACTCAATGGAGGTCATATTTTTTTTGATGCGGTATTCTCTGCATATAGCAATAATGAGACAACTATTCGGTTGCAAAATTTCCGAAATGCTGTGCTCGATGCATATTTCGATAATATATTCGTAAACTGTTGCTTGATAATATGCAAAATATTTTCGAGCTGAACTACCGGTAAACATGAATTTATATCGTGTCTTCCTCAGAAACTATGTTAAGTACAGTTACTCAGGCTGCAATTCATGATTACTTTTCATTCAATCGACTGTCACTTACACTCGCGTATGTAAATGTTTTTATGGCACAAAGAAATTCCATATTGGAATTAAAAATTAAAATTCCGCTTAATAACAAATTTTGCATCTATTGAATGAACATCAAACAATTCGGTTTGAAAACTTTTCTCGATCACACTTTTTTCTGCTATCTTTATTCTACGTACAGAATTCGCATTTTAGTATCCTTGTTCTGAAGAGTCTAATAGACTCAGTGTGACCTTTTGGTAAATTTGTCCATTATAATGGTCGTATTTAGATTTTACAAATATATAATAAAATTATGCATGTTATTGCATTTTGGTAAGATAAAGTGGATTTATATATTGTTTATTAAGTAAACATTGAAAAAATATGCAATAGATTAAAAAATACCAGTAATTATTTACAAAATTGAAAAAAAATGTTTCTATTTTTGGTAAATTTGTATTAAAAATTATTCAAAAAATGAAATGAATTCCAAACTTTAGGGGAAAAGCGGCTTAGAAAAAAATTTTACTCAAACGGTTAAACGGTTAATCATGATTTAATTTCATGGGTATTTAAAGAGAAAATAAAAAAGCGAAATTTGCAGGTATAAAGAAGATTTTTTGATTAAGTCTTGTCAATTTGCGGAGGCCCAATACTCAAAAGACTGACCGAGGTAACTAGAAAAAGTATATTTCTTCTTAAAGCATTATCTAAAATGACTCTATCCCGAAAAAGGAATCTGTGGAAATGTGGAAAAAATCAGATTGCATCAATTGGCAAAAAGAACAAAGACTCTTTGTTGTAAGAGGGGATTTGTTTCTTTTTATAGTACGTCGACAGAAACCCAAGAGAAACCGCAATGGGTAGACAAAATCGATCGATTGTGTCGATCTTGGCGCCGGACGGAAATTCATACAAGTGCCGTAGTCGCCGCCCGAAAGATGACGCTACTGCTTCTTGTTAATATAGAAGAGAGCGCTAAAGTTTTCGACATTACGACAGCACGGACAGCACGCGCCATGGACCATTTCAATCGAGGTTAGGATAGACACAGGTTTTGGTAGTTTTGGACCATTAGGGCCAAGGGAAATTGCAGGTTAAGTTGAGTCGCGTCCGCAATTACAAGAATGAGGAACTCGATGGCAACTCGACGCGAGAAAGCTCGCTCCTTGTAGTTACCGGTGAGATGTAATAAGAAGCTAGAAACTGTTAGAATGTTAGAAAAGAAACGTGAGTCGGCAGGTCGATAGCAATGGCGCCGCACGCAGAAAATCAATTCCACGTCTCGGTATTTCATGTAAAAAAGTTATCAACATTTTAATCAAGATATTAAAGTAGTTAGTCCGTCATATGACTAACATTGATTTTATCGTTAAAGTATGTTTAAATGATAGGTTTACATTGTCTCTCCAAGATTTCATCACATTAAACATACCTTCCCACGTTTATTTTTGAATAATAAGCAATTCAAGTTTTGCCTTTTTACATGTGTTTATATGTAGCAGTGGGCTAAATGAAGGTAAAACATGAATTCATTCCAAATTTCAACATTGTTTTCAGGAAGAAAAAGTATTTACTGGATTCCTTATTTATCATAGAATTAAAATTAGCATTGAAAAATATACGTTACCACAATCACTGCCGAGTTAGGAGGAAAATAATAAGCCAGTGTCAGGCATGCTAGGCTAGAAGTCGCCATCATCTCAATAACCTAGTAACTTTTATTCAGTTTAACAACTTGTCAAGGAAAGCGCGCGACTTTCAAAATTCAAAGTAATAAAACTTTTCTTTAAAATTTTGAAGTGAATAGGTAATTGCTAATTTCACAATATATAAAGCAATCTTTTTGTAATAAAATATAATTAAATATTATTAATTAAATATAAAATTTATATTTTTTAAAAATATAAATATAAAGTTTGAATAAAAAATTAAAATTAATGAAAGAACTATTAGATTAATTTATATCAAATGTTATAATTTATTCATAAACAAAAACAATGCACATAGTAAGAAAGAAATTAAATTTTAATAAAATATATTTATTATATAAGGAACTTGGACGAGGAATTTTTTGAAACAATTTATTTTAAAATTATAAAACATTAGAACAGCACATGTAAGTTTTAAAACATATACATTTGAATTAATTTTACAACATAAAATGTTTGTGATAGATAATTTAATAAACTTGAAAATTCCTTCGCAACGAGTAACATTCGATCACAAATCTTTGATACTTAGGGAATGATACTAATGGTATTTTAGGTAACCAGATTGTATCAAATTCACATTATAATTTGCTATTTTCAAGAGAATGTTTTACAAATTCTGTAATTGATGCAATAATATCTTTACGTCGTGTCACACGTGGTTTGTTGTCAATTTGAACTCCTAAACACACCTCGATTCCTTTTTGACCATGAACTTGATATTCTCTTTGGAGTTCTTCGATGGTAATTCTATTTTGAGCCATTTTTTTAATCATTTGCATTGTAACAGTTTTATTTAATTCCAAAAGTAGTGGAAGATAGACAGCTTCATTGCAAGATGACGCCAACTTTTTTAAACATTGTCTAGTCGAAACACATTTCGTCAACAGAACACTTTTATCAACGTGGAAAATATCGAGTAAACCTTTAAGGAGAAGACAATCGACACGAGCGTCATGAGCTCGCTTGCGCAAAGATTCCTAATCGGCGCCTTGTAAATATTTTTCCGACAAGAGTTCGAGTTTTCGCACACCATCCCGTTGAAGTAATGGTATAGTGTCAGTGAAACCATACGCAAAAGAACATAAAGATTCCACCAATCCTTGTTTATGAAGCCAAGTCAAAATCAAAGGCGCATCAAATTTAACAATATTGTGTCCGACAAATAATATCTGAGAATTAAATTTTTGCAAGAAAACTATAAATTCTCGTGCCACGGTTCTTGAGGGGGAGGTTTCAACCGGCTGCCCATAATGCAACAACCGGTTTCTTTGGACTGTAAACCCTGTTACTTTTGAAGCATCAGGATGTATTCTTCCAGCTGGTAAAATAAATGCATTAAATTCTTCAGACCCACAGAGAGCAGAAATTTGAATTATTTCGGTTTTTTTGCCAAATCCTGTTGTTTCTGTATCCACAAGCACAATATTACAAGATTCGTGAAGCTGTAACTCTTCTGGAATAAACCACTCGTTATTCAATGTTGCATTTGCAGCTCGTTCCATAATGTCACCCATACCACTTTCATATGTAAAGCCTTCTGCATTTTGTTTCCTATTATTAAGATCCTTTTGCTTATTCATCAATCTTCGCCGTTTATATTGTAGAGTTTCTTGGTATGCTCGTCTTTTATTTTCCTTATTTTGTTGTTTTTCACGATATTTCTTCGTCAATGAACCTGAAGGAATACCCGCTCGGGTATAAACATCTTCAATGTAAGAAGGTCCTTCATTTTTTTGAAGTACCGCTGCAGCAACGCGATATCCCAATGCTGATGTAGATCCATAGTGACGATTCTTAGGCGCTCTGGTGACGACCATATGATTAAATGATTCATTGCTTTGTGATGATCCACCAGGGGCAATCGCCTCAGCTTTTCGCACATAATCTTCCATCAAAATTTGAAAATCTCCATGCCATTTAGAGCAAGTAAAAGGATTTCCTTGAGGCAGGTATTTGAAAACGTAATCCGGATCAGTCTTCCCTTTACACCAGTCACCACATTCAGCATGTACTCCAAACGTATGATTAACTATGTTTCGCAGCCCACTTTTCAAACCATCCACGTTGTTCTTGTTCTGTTTAATGGTGTAAGAAAAGCATCTTTTCAAATATTTTATAACTTTTGAGGTCAAAAATTTGTGTTTTTTTGCTGCGGTGTAAAGTTTGTTAGAAAATTTCTTGACCACGTGGTTTATATCTGTCCATTTGGTGACTGTGTGGCGACTTGCACGTTGTATGTGACACATAGTTGCAGCATCTTCATCTCCAACAAGAACATCTACTCGTACTTTAGCATCTGCCATATCTTTGTTGGTAACCATAAGCTGGACTGCTGCTGCAGGCTCCATTGCTTTTGCGCTACCATCGTGGTTTTTCCTGCAGTCATGGTCATCAGGATTATGGCCATGTTTACACATGGCACACGTGGAAGAGAGTACATCATAGCCTAAAATTTTATTGGTATTGTGTCCAATCACGGATCCACGGCCTGAAAATATAATACAATTATTTTAACATTGCATGGAAATATCTCGACTATTATTAAACAGGATGTTATTTTACCACTGAGACTGTCATAAGAAAAGCCGTTTCCTCTTTTGTCCCACCCAAAATCAAATTTGCATATGATACCAACTGTATTATCTTCATTTTCATTTATTTCCTGGTGTGCATTATCCTTGCTTCCAGCATTCTCAATCATGCTGTGAAACATTGAATTTTATTCAATGACATATAAAAATTTAATTACATTTTAATAATGTATAAATAAAAATGTATTTTTTGCTAAAATGTGTATGATGGTCCAATAATTGTTTACTGTTTTTTATTTTGATGACGAAATGCACAATAATTGTATATAATTGAGAAAATCATTTAAAAAATATAATCACTGAAAAATATACAAATATAAAATCATTAAAGCTTATATAGAAAAATATCCATCTCAGGTCGAATACTTTCAAAAATATTAAGTTTTTGTAAATTTTAACATAATTAGAGTTGATTCATTAATTAAAATGAGCTATTTTTACTTTTGATTGGCAACAGTCAAATTTCGTTCTTCAATCATTGCTTTGACGCATGATGCATGGGCTGCTCCTTCAAATGCTCTTCCAACAACTTTTTCTGCTCGTTTCATAGTATTACGATATAACACTGGAAGATCCATCGCTGAGAATAGCTTGTTTAGTTGTTCATGACCAACTCCAGAATCAATGCAACCTTAAGAAATATAAAAGTTATTGTAAATGTACTGCAATAAGATATATGCATAGTTCAACACATTATTATGAACATATAAATAAAATTGCAAAAGTCATCCCTTACCAGCTGCAGCTTTGCAATTCAAACTGTATAGATTCGTACCATCATCGGTTTTGACAGTGGTTGAGCATGGGACAATTATAATTTTATAACATGACTGACACCGAATCTCAAATACAGAAGCTGCTCCAAGATGTGATTCTTTTTCCATAAAACGAAAACTCAAAGGAACATCACATGAGTTACACCACAAATGTTTTCCAAGTAACGATATATCAACAATTCTGTAACCTATGTTGTTTATTTGTGTTTTCACTGACAATTTGTTACATTGACTCTTTTGCACTCGAATATTCAAAGCGACCATATTTTTCAAGCATTTCATTCGACGTTTGGCTTCGCCTTTTTTTATGAATCGACCGTTTTTAGCGCGTGAGCGCATTTTGACATTATATCAACAACAGCGCGGCGTTCAAGATGGAGGTTAGACGCTTTTATATAGGGAAATACACAGTGTTACCAACATTCGAAAGAATAAACTTCGATGCTCTGTTTTTGTTAAAAAACTAATCAAGTGTGTGTTTCTGAATAACTTTATAACAAATTATACATTATTTATAATATTACTAAAGTTTGTTCATATCCGTTTTATTACCCATATAGAAATTTGGTACTATAAAATTATTTTTTTAATGAACTTTATGTAAAGAAAAAAGTTTCTTATTTGATTGATGTTGTACAGGCGGACTAACTACTTTAATAAAATTTACACAATCTTCAAACTTTCAACTTTCCAGTATTCTTACATCTTTATCACTTAACCATTTATCTACCGCAGTAAACCAAGAAACTAATTTCAGTCTTCTACTTTAAATTTTTTACAGCTATCAGAAGTTGATTATTCAAACAGATTGGAAACTGGCTATAGAGGCACGCGCATATATATATATATATCAAAAATTCTAATACAAATCTGAATGTTTTTTGTATACATGCAAATATTCACTAGTTTGAACACATTTTTTTAAATCAAACTAACTCCCATAAAAAGAAAATGTGTGTTGCACTTTCATTTAGTACATTACAAATCAAGGGTGGAAAAATTGTCTGCAATGGTATCACTTTTATTTGTGTGCAATCAAGGAAATAAATAATTCCATGTTATTTCGAACTGAAGACAAGGGAATATTAACTTGAAAACTATTTGTTTCTAAAGTCCACACTACAATTTTTTGTTGAGTAAGATATGTTTATGAAAATACATAAATACTTGTTAATTTTGTATAGTTGAAAAAAATACAAGTGGTTTTTCAAAAGGTTTGATCCCACAGAAAACAATCTCGCACATACATTCAAGAACAATACAAATCATTGACATAAATATCACGCTCATGAAAATCAACCCCGTTAATTTCTCGCAACTAAAATTCACTCGCATAAATGTTACCGCGAGATATTTGAGTGCGTGAAGCTTATGCACGTGACATTTTGGTGAGTGATGGTTTATTGTGGGATCGAAACTTTTCTATTTGCTTTCAGTATAGAAAAAGCAAAAATACTATTACTTTATTTGTAGATCAAAAAAAATATCTTAGTAAAAAATAAAACAAACACTACTTTACCTCACTTAAAAATTAAGAAAAATGAAAAAAAGTTAAAGCTCAAAAAAATACCCTACTTAACTCAGAAAAAACTAGATTTATTGGTAAACAAATCTAATAATATTCTATATTGTTCGGAAGTTACTTAGATAGTATGAAAAAAAAGTTGTAAACACGTACATATAAAAATGTGTGTCTATAGATATTCAAGTTTGCGTCTACACGTGAGTGTACCTCTAAAAGTCAAAGCCGAGAAATGCTCACATTGACAACTAAATTAGATCAAGAAAATAATCAATAAGTGCAGGCAGATGACTGAAATTTGATGTTCAATTACTTTTGGTATTGACAACACCTCGGACAACATTGAATCCAAACTATTGCTGAAGCCTTATCATTCAGTTTTCCCTTTCGTGGTCTTGTCTTACCAAGTAGGAGCAGTATACAGCTGGTTTAAGCCCGTTTAATTTTTACTAGCAAAGGTTTCTCATACAGCTACTTAAATCCACTCAGCAAGGTTCTTGACCTAAGTCTATATCGCAAGTTTTTGCACATGAAGACTATTTGACACAACATGGACAAATATTGAAAATTGTAGGTACCATTGTATTATCCCACTGAATACAGTTGTACATTTTCAACTCTGAAGCTCAGAGTTAACTTTTCATTTTTTATAATTAAAAGTTTTCTATTAAATAGCAATATTAACCCATAAATGACACGCTATTTTCAGTGTCCTTGTCTAACACAAATTAACACCATTTCAGTCTCTCTCTCTTTGGTGCCAATTAAAAACTGTATTATAGTTGGACAAATGAATTTTCAAAAAAAAATAACTTGTCGTAAAATGGTTCCTCTTGGACCAGTAGTAATAATCTTGAAAAAGAATTCTGCAAAAATGTGAACCGTATTATATAATTATTTGCAATATATATTGTACATGCTGAAATGGCATGCTATCTACAAGGCAATTTAGCGAATATTTTGTTTATATAATACCCCAATAGCACGATCGAATAAACCAGTATAATTATTATGAAACGTTTATCAATGTGTCACGTCCAAGAAATATCTTTCAATCGATTAAAAACCCTGCAAACCCGTACTATCGATTTACGATATACTCATGTAATCATGCATATAAGTCAGTGGTATTCAAACTATGTATTTAAATAAAATATGCCTGAATTATTTAACTTCTCAATTTCGTGTTTAGTAATAATAATGAATAAAGGTTAAACTTGTAGAATTGAAAGCTTAAATACAGCATTTTAAAAAATTCGAAATTAATCCTAGTAATAACGAAACATGTCAAGGGGTCATTGATATGATAGCACGCATGTCCATATTCATATTTGGGTTATGTGTTTCTTCTTACTGAGTATTAAGGATATTAATAATACATGAAAGACATAGGGGTTGGAGTAAAGACTCTCTTCAATTTTTACTGGAAAAATACTTAAATAAATCCAGAATTGATTTAACTAATTTAATATAAAATACTTATAACTATAATTATTTTAGTTTATTTTAAGGAATTATGAGCCTTTTAGCTCATTATTTAATAATCTTTTGTTAAAAAGCATGATCATGTATTAAGAAAACATTCCTAATAAGCTTATCAAAAGGTTAAACAAATATCAAGCTCCAAAAGAAAATATTTTTTAATTCATCAATAATTATATTGATTTGTATTACACATTGCATATTTGTTAGCTTTTAACCCTTCGTTGGTATCGCATTTTCGTCCATCTTTTACGCTCTCCAAGACTACCACCCGGATCTCTCTTTTGCGTGAGGGAAATGCTCACATCGATACCAACGAGTGGTTAACTGAAATGGGTGCATCATCATATACTTTAATAGAATGGATTCTAATTATTAAAACCGAATGAAAGATTCCTTTACAATCCATTATGTATTGGACAAAAGTCCTTTTATGTGATCAATTCTGTATAAGAAAGCGTTTGCAGTTAATTTTCTATCCATTTTGCAAGTTGCATTGACCCATTTATACAAAGAGAAAGGCTCAACGATAACCGTGTTCTTATTTATATATATAACATATATACAAAACGTTAAATCTAGGTGTACGTGAACACGCACGTTTGATTTCTTTTATCTGGCATAATTAAACTACGCTTTCCATTTTATACACATTTCATTTTAAATGAACATAATCTCAGTTGTTGTGGCTGAAAGCTCCAACCTTCAGTCGGAGATATTTCAATTTGCATGCGTGCTTTCAATTTATAATATGTGCATCCTTATATTTCAATTTCTTCAAGGAGTCTTTTTTATAAATGAACATAAAAGTTGAAATTTCCATAACTAGTCGGCTTTCATATATGCAAGTCGATACTATTATTGTTTATTTATTTTCATCGATTCCTCTAATAAACACATAAATACGTTATTTCCTTCAAAATCAGCTCGCCAGCCTTGAGCGATTAAATACTTTTGTTACGATTTGCAAATTATTTGCTGCTTTTATCTGCAATATAAACTCAAGGCCGTGACTTAGAGCGACATTAAAAAACTTGTCCCCTAAATCAAGCGTGTTTTATACATTTCTTCAAGATCTTGATTTTTGCACTTTCTTGCGGTTCGCTTTTTTTATCCTAAAACGA
>JABFPD010000434.1:0-11685 GCA_022817545.1 Cremastobaeus sp. ZL-2020 | reverse complement strand
CCTGCAACGACAAGGACAGCAACTTATTGAATAAAATTTGCCATTTATTAAATATTTTACTTTGCGTCTAATAAGATCTCTCGATTAGAAATGACTGCTGAAACAAATGTTCTTTAATGAAACATCTCTGTCGCACTTTTAAACAGTTTCTAATTTCTAATTTTGCCCATAAGTGCTTCTAATTTTACCCATAAGAAAAGAAATGTGAACTAAAGCACTGAAGAATAAAAAGTGAAATTGAAAAATAAAGTCATCGAGAAAAATGCATCGTGAACGTGTATTTTTTAAGACGGAACAAAAAGTTACATCTCTTAACTTGTGTTGAGGACTGGCTGACAGAATGTTAACAACTGAAGCAACTGGAGGCGATAGCAACGAAGAAAAAAGAATATTTGTGAAGCAAAAGCGGGCGAATTAATGGAAAGCTTAACAAATTGGGTGAAAATTGAAAGGACAACAAAGTTGGCGTTAGCGACTGGAAGAGAGGAAAGAAAGCCTCTCTTCGGCGGTGAATCATAGAGCATTTTAGCGAATGATCGGAAGATAGTAGCAGTTTCGGTGATGGGTCGCCCATGAGCAACTCCCCTCCTATAACTCGAATCACCCTGCTCTGACAGTCGGGTTTGCCACGACCACTATTAGTTCAGTTTCGATGGTGCGGTAGTCAGTTATAGTTGGTAGAACGTTTCTCGTGTTACGCCGTCTTAAGGGATACAAACCGGTTGTATCTCGTCAGTTTTCTGCCGTCGGACGCGAGTTGTGTCGAATCGGTCGAAAAAGGATGTACCACAACGTGTCGCCGCTGAATGCCGCGCTCTTTTGGGGATTGAGTCTCGGCAAATTCTACGAGGCATCCTTTCAAGGTAATTCTTGCTAAATTCTTATGATAATTCCGGTCCTTTTGCTCGCGCAGCTCTTGGCTCCCGGCTCCCGCGGCAGACCCCTAATATAATGGAACGGCCGGACGATCATTTCGATTCCGCCGTGTCAACTGGATGATTCTATTAGAACAATTTATCTGGCGTTCGATTGCGATTATTTCTCCTGCTGTCAAATTGTCGGAACAACTGAAAACTATTAATCCGGCGTAAAAGTCGGCTCATTTGCCGGCTCGGAAACGATCCTTGTCGTAAAAGGCCAACAAAGTAAATCTTGCCGGAATCGAACGCGTTATCGCGATATCGATTTTATTATAATGGAATATAATAGTTATACATAACAGGCTTTTATGGACGGTTATTCGCGCAGAAACTGTTAGCCGATGTGAAAAGTGGACGGGCGAAAAATGCGCACGCAAATTTGTGCAACCAGCACCTGAAGTTGCAGTCGTTATCGGCGGTTAAGACTTGACTTATCTAAGCCTGCTAATGAAGTGGTCACAAACCGATTCTACAAATCTCGTTGATAACGGGTTTATAAACCGATAAAAAAATCAAACGATCGCACGGCTCGAACGCACTTGGAATGCAAGTACGTATTACAGGATTTATGAAAGCATTGCGCCAACGACTATACGCGTTTCTTCGCCTACGATTTCGATCGTAACGTTTCGTCGAATAATGTGCCGGAGAAATACAGTCCTGTCAGGATCCAATGACCATGTGGTGCAAGTAGCACATCAGGAGGTCTATCACAAAAGAACATCATTTCGCTTAACTGCCCGGTCAATGCATTTCATTGCACGCTTAGTGCTTTAAATTGAAACATTATGCGAAATAAATCTTGCCCGCTGCTAATACACAATTTTTACAACCGGATAAATAGACGCTATTTTCTTTATCGATGACAACCGCGCTTTGTTTATTCTCCGCCGCGAAATTACTTTGTTCTCCGTTGTCAACATTTTTTGATATAACTTTTTCTCAACCTTCGGCCCCTGCCATTTCACTGCCAATTTTACACTCAATCGAAAACTAAGACACGACAATTTCAAATAAAACACTTATCTCTGCAAAAAGAAGTGTCTCACTTTCAGACGTTTCTTTCACCTTGAAACGTTTATTGTGTATCAAACTGTGTCTCAATTTTATCTACAATTTGTAAAAATTGTATCTAAAAATGAGACACAATAACTATCTCAAAATGAGAAAAATGTCTCAAAGTGACACTTCTTATTATATACAGTGTAGAAATGTTTCCATTGTTATTTCTTAAGGAAATTAAAATTAGAAACAATAAAAAGTGTTTCAGAAATGCAATAAAAATGTTTCATTTGAAAACGATTGTTTTTGCAGCGTAAGTCGTATTTTCTGGTCGAAGATAGGGGCACCTGGGGGAATTGTGACATCGGGGTAATGTGTGACGGACCAATTATTATTAACCCTTCGTGCTCACACCGGGGTATGAGTATACCCCAATTCTACTTCCGATCGCAATAAGACGCTTTGAAGTCCCCTCCGTCGGTTCCACCGGTGGCCGCGTTCAGTTATTGTCAGGCAGTGACGCTGTACGCTAGCAAAGTCAAAATTTCCAGAATTCGGATGATGAAATACATACCCTTTTTTGCAAAACCTTAATAAATGGTTTATATTGCGTTATAGACGATTCAATTCTACGTAAAGATCACAAAGTTTCAGCTCATTTTTATGAAAATCACAGAAATTATGGGGATTTCAGAAAAAAGTATATTTTTCACATTCTTATAACCTTTTTTTTTAATGTATTTTGAGTTACTAAGTATTAATCGATTTGCATGAAACTTGCTGGAATTTATCCTGCACACTTCAATCTATAAGGTCATATACCATATTTTTTCGCAATTCTAATTACCGCAATTCTAGATTACTTCAAATGTATTTCTAGGCTTCGGGTATGCATATACCCCTGTGTGGACCACGGGTGGTCAAAAGAGGTGTGTGGAGGAAGGGTTAAAGATTAACTTACTTGATATTTCTACGCAGAAAGCTAAAATTCATAAATTATTAAACCAAAATTCGGTAAAACCATTTGATCACTTCAAAGTATCCAAAAATGAATAAAAAATTTGTTTATAACCTGTCCGCTTTTACTCATTTTTTGGCGCAAGTAGAGAGAATTTTTGCAAATAGCAGAAAGTTAAATTAAAAATGCCACTCGGTTATTTTTGTTGGTCGGTCGAAAAGACCATAGCGCGAGCACTCAAGGTTTAATAATTTGGACCCCTTATGAAAAATACTTTATTATTCTGTATTTGTATAATCGATTATATTATAAATTTTTACAATTATTACTAACCTAAGATAAAGTTTGAATTTAATATACCCAATAGTTCAATTCATTAATTGATTAGCGTGAGACAGGGTAAAAATAATCAAATTAAAAGTGTATGTTCATTCGTCATTAAAACAAGATTTTGAATGAATTGTCATAAAGAGGAAGGTTATAATATACATATTATGTATAGAACAAAACTATAAATTTGCTCGAAATATAAATATTTATTGTTTCTTTTTTGCAAAGACAGACTGATCTTTTTTACCCCCATTTTGATGATTTTTACCCCTTCTGAGACTATGTTGAATAAGGTTAACCGTAAAACAAATGCAATAAAGTTATAACTTAATTTATTTTCATAAACTTTCTAATCAACAATATTAATTTGTCCATAACTAACAGAATTAATTAAAGATTCTAAGAATTTCATATAATACAGCAAATTTAGTTACTTAAACAAAAACGGCAGGTAATAGTACTTGTGCCACAAGGGACGAAAGTTGCCGATGCTCTCGAGTAGCACACGAGGTTTTTTGCAACAGTTGGTCAAAAGCCTCTGTTTTGCTTGTCAAAAGGTGTGACAGAAGAGGTTAGAATCCGAGGGAGTGTAAAAAAGTGAGCGTAGAATGTAACCAGGCCAGATGCTTGGCCTAGTTGCTGTCTACGCTGGCTTGTTTGCACTCGCTTGGATTCTAGCTCTTTTGTCCTACTAACCCTTTAAGTGACGAATTTATATTTTAAATTTATTTTAGAAAATACTTGATATGAAACCAAAGTGAAAATATACTTGGATTTAATGAGAAACCTACAATTGAATATCTGTACCATGACTGTCGCTCAAAAGGTATAAATGCTGCTTGCTATACCCGTCGTTCTTCTAATAAGTGTGCTTAATTTAAAGTTCATTCAGAAAATTTAGTGAGAAAAAAGTTTCAGTTAAAATTCAAATATCTCTCATCAGCTGGCTACCGCAGTCTTTGATTTCCAATACAACCGCAGTGATAGAATGAGTTCAGCATGAATTCAGTCTTTTTTAATTTATTTATACAAAAAGGTTTCAATTTTTTTATAAATTGGAATTTGAATTCTCGTTTCTAAGTCAGCTGAGCCCTAATAACATGCTCGATTTGAAGTAACATTCCCAATAATTTATAAGTAATCTCAAAACTGCATTTTTATTCCCAATTGAATATTGATAACTAATACAATAGTGTCAGTTTGATAGTGGAATTGCATGAAATAGACGATTAATATGTTTGCTCCTTGAAAAGTAAAAGTTTATTTTCCCATTCTTGAATGTAATAGTTAACTTTGTACACTTGATGTACAACAGTGAATTGCGCAACAAGAAAATAAAAACCTAAATCTTGTGCTGAGTATGAGAATCGCATGGGAGGATTTTGTTTCATTTCGTATGTTCATTCTAAAAACATGGTCTTTTTTGCATAGTTTATTTTCTATTCTGAAAAAAGATACTTTTGATGCAAAAATTGTCTCCGTGTTCTTTGAATGCAATTCTGGACTATAGAAATTTTAATAAGAGCTCTCAATGACCACCGAATTTACTAAATCAAAAGACTTTGACAATATATTTTTTATTGCACGTGCATGGAAAGTAACGCCTTTTTGTCCTAATTTGAGGATGGAATTGAATCTTTTTTGTCCTAAGACAAAAAAGAAGTTAATTTTTGTCCTAGGACAAAAAAAGAGTTCATTTTTGCCCAGTTTTTTTATCCTATGACAAAAATAAACTCTTTTTTATCCTCAGACAAAAAATATCGTTCTCCATCCACAAATTGGAACAAAAAGGCGCTACATCTCATGCACTTGCAATGAAAAGTATTGTACATGCAAAGAACGGTTTGGTTAAATCAACTATACTTTAGTTGATTCAACCAAATTTTGTACATATTAACCAAATCATTTTCTCGAATCAACAAAAATTTTGCTGATTCAACTAACGTTTAGTTAATTCAACTAAAGTGTTCTCTGCGTGTACGTTACATGCACGGAAACTATCCGAGCATTGACCAGAGTGATTTTGTTTCTCGGTATTGCCTCGAACGTAAATCACTCTGGTCAATAATCGGCTAGTTTCCGTCCTTGTGACGTAATATACTATTTTTAATTTTTATGTAATTTTCCTCAGAATGTGTACTGCCAAAAGTAATATTTATTCTTTAGATACCATATCACTAGTAATAGTAACAAGTATAATGTGGCAATTTTACTACAGGTCAGAATGTATTAGCAGAATCCAGTTGCAGTACATCATCATTCACTACAAAAGAAATCGTAGAAAAATATATTGATATTGATGAGCACGAGAAAGAAGTAAGTGAAACTGCATCAAATGAATCAGACAGCAGCAGCAGTGAAGAAACGATACGTCAAAACAGAAGAAAAAACGAATGAGATCAATATCAGAATTTGATAGAGTAGATGAAATATGTAACTACGAACCTAACGATATAATATTAGAATCTAATGCAAATTTAAGTGATAGTGGCAGCTACAATTCAACAAATTGAAACTATAATCAAATGTACAGCCATAACAATACTAACGGTAATGCTAACGAGGAGAATGAAGAAAATTTTAGTGATATACATAGTTTCAGCGATTTTGAAGATAGTTGCGAGAATAGCAGAAACGATGATTCTGAAAATGATGATGATGAAAACTTTGTTGACGCAGATGATGTTCCCAATACTGAACATTTGAAAAATTGGATTATGTTTCGTGACTCGTATTTAAGTGTATGGGCAGTATTAACAATGTTACAAGCAGTTTGTTTAAGATTCAATTTTTCAGATGAAGCGAGGTATGCCATACTTGATTTGTTAAAAATGTGCGCTGGACCAGAATTTATGAATTGGAAAACAAGCAAACATTACATTTCCAAAGCGCTTAACCCCTCTGTGAATAAATTTAGTTATGTTTATTACTGCACAGAATGCTGTATAGAATTATGTGATCCCATAATTGCATTTAAAAACTTGACAAGAAATATGACTTGTAATCAATGTAAAAAGAATTATCAACTTTCACTATCGTGCGAGAATTATTTTACTTTAATTGATATGGAATCTCAAATACGTTCTATATTAAAAGATGAAAATATCCTGACATTATTATGCGAAAAAAGTTCACAAGGTATTGATACTGATGATGAAAATCCAATTATCAGCGATGTTCAAGATACTGTAAGATATAAATGTTGTAAAACGGCTTTGAATCGAAATAACAACGACAGCTACACGCTTTCGTTGAATGTAAATATCGATGGTGCCCAAATGTTAAACAATACTAACAAAAGTTTATGGCCCGTGCAGTTAATCATTAATGAATTGCCCGTAAAATATAGATTTAAAATACTTATTCTGTTTGCTTTGTGGTATACGTCAAAAGAACCGTATCCAAACTTAATGAATTTATATTTAAAATATTTTGCTCAAGCTTTACAAAAATTTGCTGAAAAGGGTGTGAGAATTGTTAAGAAAACGGGAGAAGTATTAACATTTTATTTTTTTTTATTTTCATGTCCTGTGGATTCAAAAGCTCGTCCTGTTATACAAAATCGTATACAGTAAAATGGTTATTGGGGTTGTAGCTGGTGTTACATATACGGAGAAAATGTCAACAATTATGTAAAATACCCAATACCAAAAGATAATTCCGAGTTACGTTGTCACGAGAGTTATTTGCAGGATATTGATGATGTTAAGCGTTTAAAGCGTCCATCTATAAATGGTGTTAAAGGAGAAAGTTCTATGACAAAGGTTCCATTTTTTGATAACATTTGGGGATACAGCGTAGATTATATGCATGGTGTTTTAATAGGTGTTGTTCGGCAATTATGGCTACATTGGTCTTCGAATATTCTTAAACGAAAGGGATCAAAACTTGTTAATGATAATGTGCTAAAGATTAAACCGACTCGACGAGTTCATCGTTTACCAACCAGTTTAACAAACATGAAAAAAAACTATAAAAGCAGCCGAATGGGAGTTTTTCATGTTTTTCCATAGAATACCATGTTTAAAAGGGATATTAGATGATAAGTATTTAAAATCCTACGCATTATTGGTTAAATCAGTAGCAACATTGATGTCTGATGAAATATCTGAAATTCAAATATTAGAGAGTGAAATAAACATAACGCAGTTTTTAGATGATTGTCAGCGCTTCTATGGTAAATCGTTCACGACATTTAACATTCATATTTTAAGTCACTTACCGGAAAATGTTCGACAAAATGCGGGACTATGGGCTAATTCAACATTCCCCTATGAAAGCAATATGAACGTATTAAAAAATTGTGTGAATGGATCAAGAGGTGTTGTTAATCAAATAGGAAGAAAGGTGTTGGGAATTAATGAATTGAAAGGAAAGATGGCGACAATGAATAATGAACAGCAAGAATATAAGTTTTGCAAACAGTTATTTACTAAAAATAAATTAAATACTGACTATTACACTTCTGAAGAAGGCGCAGTTATGTTAGGGGATAACAGTGTTATCTTCGAAGCGACCGGATTCCGAACATTCAATCGGTGCATTTATGAAAATCGTAAATTTGAAAGTAAAAATTATACGAGGCCAAAAAAGACGATCAACTATTATGTGGAAATTACTGATAACAGATTTGCCGAAATTCAATATTTTAAAATTATTGATAACAAATGTTACGCCGATGTCAAATTTCTTACAGTTGAAAGTATTGCACATGATTATATTGTAGATCATATTTACCGCGTATTGAATACAGATGATAATCTCCAAACATGTTCAATCGCCAGCATTGAGCACAAGGTAGTATACATAGATCTGGGAATTGAAAAATATGTTTGTTTATCGCCAAATAAGGTCTTGGCCTTTTAGGAAATGTAAAATAAACTAATACTTTAATTATATTCATTCAATTCATACTTATGAAAATAAAAAAATTAAGTGAATGAATAATTAAATGGTGCAATCTGACCTAAGTTTATTTTTCTACATTGAAACTTGTATATTGCTTCAGCATAATTTTTCGAATAAAATATTGTTTTTATGTTATTGTGACTTTATAATTTGATTGTATCAACCTACACTTTTTCGGGACAGAGTAATCAATACTCTGAAGATCGGGGGTTCAAACCTGCTCATGGTGAACTTTTTTCTTTCATTTTTTTCCGTTCATTCCCGATATCTCATATCTGAATTTTCATGAGGATTTTTAATAAATCTGTTTCGAAATTTCATTACTGTGTTATGAATTTTCGGTTGCAAATTTCGCATAGGATCATATCTGATTCATTTTCATATGTGATTCTTCATAAAACTTTAACCAGGGTATAACAGGAACAATTCAGTTGATTCCTTAACAAATTAAATAGAATTTTCTTTTATACTAAAGGCAAAAACTTTAGTTATAAATCTTGAATTTGTCGATTATTTATTTACCACGGAAATTTCGGAAATTTCCAGAGGAATCATCGTAACGAGAAAAATCCTTCTTATTACAGAAATATATTAAATGGAAATGTTTTGCAAAATCCAGGCAAAATTTTTAAATCCGAAAACAGCATCTAATCGATTTCGTGATTACCCAAACAATTTTCGGGGATTTCTAGAGTGTTTATCGTAACTGAAAAATCCTATCAATTCTATAACAAATAAAATAGAATTTTTTTGCAACATGTTTAGCGAAAGTCGCTATTCTGCACCACAAAAGTCATCGGTAAGTTGCTTATTGCAACACTGCTATGAAAAGAACTTTCCGATAACTTTTGTTGTGCGGAAGTAGTGACTTCCTCTATACTTGTTGCAAAAATTATGATACGCAATGAGTGAAGTTGGAGATGCAGATTCGTGTATTGACAGCACTCGCTTCCCTCATGACCGTCAACTTCATGCTCATCTGCAATCTCCAACTTCCTAGACTCATTGCGTGATATACTATTCTTGCATAATCAAGACAAAAACTTTCGGGTAGTTAATAAATCGATTTCGTAACTTACCAAGAAATTTCCGTGAATTTCGATAAAATTTTTTGTAATGAAAAAATTTTGTCGATAAAAAATTTAACAGAAATTTCTTGCATAACCAAGGCAAAAAATTTTAAATTAGAAACTTGATTGAATCAATAGGAAAAATCCTCCCAATACCATACAAAAATTTTGCGGAAATTTCTAGCAAAATCAAGGCATAACTTTCAAATAAAAATCCCGGTTTAATAGATTTCGCAATTTTACATAGAATTTTCCGGATAGTTCCAGAGAATTCATCGTAATAGAAAAATCGCCCTTAAAATTCCATAAAAAATTTAACGAAAAGTTCTTTTGTAACTAAGGCAAAAACTTTTTAATCAGATATCCTGATTTAATCGATTTCGTAATTTAACAAGAAAATTCCGTACGTTTTCAGAAACTTTATTTTAATGGAAAGAGCCTATGGATTCCATAAAAATTTCAACAGAGATTTCTGGCATATCCAAGGCAAAAACTTTTGTATTAGAAATCCTGATTCAATCGATTTTGTAAATTACCAAGAAATTGCCGGAGAGTCCCAGAGAATTCATCGTAATGGGAAAAATTGTTTAAATTCCATAAAAAAATTTAGCGGAAATTTCTAGCAAAATCAAGGCATAATTTTCAATTAAAAATCCCGGTTTAATAGATTTTGTAATTTACATAGAATTTTCCGGGGCGTTCTAGAAAATTCATCGTAACAGAAAAATCGTTCCGATTTCATAAAAAAATTACCGGAAATTTCTTGCGTAAACAAGGCAAAAATTTTTCAATAAAAATCCTGATTTTATCTATTATATAATTTACCTAGAAATTTCTGATATTTCCAGAGGATTTAGCGTAACCAGAAAAATCCTGTCGATTCCATGAAAAATTAAATGGAAATTTCCTAACTAACAAAGACAAATTTTTCAGCGCAAAAATCTAGGCTAGATTAGTTTATAAATTTATACAGAAAATTCTCGAGAAAGGTATGTCAACCTTTTGCATTGTTGCATCTTATTCAGGTAATGTCCATTAAAAACTAGGCTTAAGCGAGAATACTCGGGAAATTTCACGAGAATTTTGTTTCATTTTTCTTGAGTATTCCAGTCTAATTTTTTACTCTGGAAATCATAGGAGATTTTAACGTGGGTTCTGTGCCTCGAATCTCACTGGGCCTAACGCTCCGCTCCTTCTGTCACGATTTTTGGCTATTGTAACTGAATGTACCTATGAGTTATTCTGATTTCTCACTTTTAATGTCGCCTCATATCCCATATTAAATTCAACAATAGCCCGTATAGTAGCAATCGACACAATCAATAAATCATTAGTTATAGTAACATTATGTAATTACCACAGTTTTTAGAATGATTTTTTTCATTTACCTCGACCTTTTTTCTTGTATTATTATTGAAGTATTAACAAATTAATTGCTCAAACAACACGAATAATATTTTCTCAACTTGTTTTAAAATAACATAACAATATTTGCAATTTTCACCCGTCGAAATAGAATTTAGAGATTCGACGTAATGACACAGCGTTCAAAACAGTTAAAAATCAGTTATTTTTATTTCATTTTTGAAAATTGGATTACGCCACATTAAAGAGGATATTTTAAAGTATTCAAATATGCAAAAAAATTTTTTTGATTTTTTCATGATTTTTCATTATTTTTGACTTTGGTGTCCCCTTAAAAGATTACAGGATTGCAAAAGAAATCAGTAATCTTGAAAACCTGATTGATGATAATAAATAAAATCAGTAATCATAAAGTTCTCATTATACTGATTACAAAAATTATTTTAATTATTTTAATAAACGAAAATAATCGAAATTCGTCTTTACATCTATGTAAAATTTTCACTTTGGTCTTTATGTAACCAGATTTCCATGATATTCAATATTTTATTAAAATTCGAATGTACTATTCGAATATAAAGTGAACTTAGGTGTAGTTGAATAATATTTGGCATGTGACAAAACAATCCACACACAATCGTGATTCGCTATGAGTTGTTCAAAGGATATGGAAATCAATGAAGAAATTAATATTGCTTAAGCATGTAAAAAAAGCATATTTGGACGGAAAATTTTTTTCAGTTAATTCGAAAATTCGACCGATGCAAACAACAGGCATTTATAATTACGGATTTTTTTTGTAATCCTTCAATCTACCCTTTATAATTACTGATTTTTTTTGTAATCATTCAATATACTCTTTATAATCACTGATTATTTTTTAATCATTCAATCATACAATGATGATTACAGTTTTTTTCTAATCGTTTAATTTACCCTTTATGATTACTGATTTTTTTTGTAATCATTCAATCATTAATCACTAATTACAAATTTGAGCAACCCTGTATAGAGGTTTACGAATGATCGAGGTTCGACTTAACGAGGTTTGACTATATATATATATATTTCACAGTTTTCATGTTTTGGAAAATAGTTTCAAATGCGATTAATAAATTCACATTAAATTAGG
>JABFPD010000433.1:0-11687 GCA_022817545.1 Cremastobaeus sp. ZL-2020 | reverse complement strand
CGCACAGAATCGGAGCGAGCGGGTGGGCGCCAGCGCCGTTTTACTGCCAAAACGCGCGGAAAAACGGACAAATCACGCGCAACCGGCTGAAACAGACGGGATGTCCGGCTAGCTCTGATTTAAGAAGAGTGGCGAGATAAGGGTTTTGCTGAAATAAAGACACGTGCATTAAATTTCGGTTAGCTTCGATTATTGAATAAGCTCGAACACTGCTTGAAGCACGAACCTAAACACAAAACTGATGGCCAGGAAACCGCGCGAGCTGGCGTGGCAACGAACTGACACACAAACACAAGCCGGACTTCAAATTTTGATTAATTGCGCGTCACACAAATAATCGGTGAGCTAGTTCTGTGCTCGTATCCGGACGGGGACTGACTCGAAATGCAGCGGTGTGCCTCGTTTTCGGAAAAATGTAGAGGGTCCGCCGCGATTCAAAATTGGATAAGTAGCGGATTAGAAATCCGTTACAATACTAAAATTATAAAATAAAAACGAAAATTTATCCATGAAAAACAAATTTTCTTAGATTCACTATTATTCAAAAAATGGTAAAAATGGATTTTTTGTTGTGATTTTTTTGTTTTTAGAGAATCTAAGTTATATTTTTGCACTTAGTTGATTAAAAACAGTTTTCTGGTCATAGTTACATGGACCGAAGTCAGTATACATGAATATAATAATTTAAAATACCGATTTATTGCCAATCATACTCAAAAAGTTCCAATTATCAATATTTATGGTGAAAAATAAAAATGTTCTCCCCTGTGCTCTCCTAAACTTTTAACATATCCCAAAGTATGTTCAAATGACAACATTGTCGTTAAAAAAATTGCTGCGAAAACTTGCGGATAAAGGAAAATAGAGTTAGGTGAATTTTGAAAATACACTAATTATATGGTTTTATTTCTGAAAAATTTCTCTTGTTTTTATGAGATAGTGACATTTCTACACTAAACTGATTAAAAACGGTTTGCTGATGATGGTTAGATACTACGAACTTAGTATATATGCATAGTATAATATAATGAGCCGATTTATTGCCAAATATACTCACAATGTTCCAAAATATAACTATCAATTGCCAATATTCAGAATGAAAAATAAAAAAGTTATCCTCTTTGTTCCCATAAAGTGTTAGCATATCCTAAAAGTATGTTAAATAGACAACATTGTTGTCAGATAAATTGTTGCCAAAACTTGCGGATGAGGAAAATGGAGTAGGCTAGAAATCATCTATTTTCTAGCAATATTATGGGTTTATTCTTATTTTCCGTAGGGTTTTTGGAAATTTCTATGTCCATATACTAAAATTATGAAATAAAATAGAAATTTTACCAATCGAAAACATAAATTTTCTTAGATATTAGCAATTTTTAAGAAAACAGTAAAAAATGAATTTTTATTCAATATTAGTTTAATGGCTTATGTTAACTATATGTTGTGAGTTGCTTACAAAATTAATTAAAATGTGTCAAAACGAATAATATGAACTCTATTTTGCGTAAAAAACGGAATTTTGCACATTTTGTCCACCATGTTGGATCCACCATCTTGAATTTTCAAGAATTTCATGTCGTAATTTCGCAGTAGATTCAAAAGAATCGGAATACTTTATTCCGGTTCCGGCGAAGGAAAGTGACTTTTCTATTTTTACCACTTTTTACAAAATTACAAAAACAGTGATTGGAACTACGCTTGACTTTGCGAATTCACAAACTTCATTAAGCTTAAGCTATAATTTAGTTTCTCTTGACTACAGCCAGGTGACATGACTTGTCTGTAATTTTAAATGATAAATCATTTTGAAGTATACTTATTTTTCGAGTGGTGTCTCCCCTTAACTCATTATCAACGAAAACGGTTATAACCCTGAAATAACCGCGCGGGGCCAGCAGACCCAGACGGTGTTGACAAACAATATTTACTCATAGACGGACTGTAAATGATACTTTTTATGTATCTGAAAAAACACTTTGATGTTTCTACAAACAGTTTATAAAAAATTAAAGACAAGTTGAAAAAGCACCTGACAAAACCATCTTTAAATCCCTGGCTCTTACGAAAAGTAGCCACTTTCAAATCGATGTGTTCAATTTCAATAGTTTATACAGGTTAAAACCCTAATTTATGATCAACTGAACGCACCGTTTTGAAAGTGGCTCGTTTTCGTAAGAACCAACGAAATTTCATTTATTTGAAAAAAATTTAATGACTTATTTGTTTTTCTAAAGGACAAGTCTTTCACTTCACGAATCTTGTTAAGGTTTTTTCTGACATTTATAAACGCAATTACATTTTTTCGAAAAAATACGTTTTCCCTGATTTTTTTAATATTTTGTTTATTTACAAATTTAATTAGTTCAATTAGTATTGTGACGAATGTCACGGATCTACGGGTGAATTATTGCGGCTTTTGAGTAAGCCGACAGAAGAATTCTGAAAACTCGTTAGCTTAACTATTAACAGCGATGCAGATCGCGTACATTACCTGTAATGCTGAGCGTGCGACACCCGACATTAATAGTATGCGTGATCCCTTTCCCCTCACAGTCCCGCTATAACTGTCACGCCGAATTGTCGTTTCGTGTTGACAGTATTCCCAGTTTTTGTTTTGCGCTCGTTCTGTCTGTTTTGTTTTGGTCCTAGATAATTGCCTTGTGTTTTGGCTGCACCGTGTGCCTGTACTGCCTTGCCCTGCTTGCACCCTATCCCCTACTAATTTCCCTGCTGCTTCCCGTCCGCCTACCTGCTTACTGCCGCTTGCCTTAGTTTGCTTGAAAATCAACGCGCGCCGGACGCCAATACTTTAAAGTATGCATTAGTTTGCATTAGTTTTTAAACTTTATATTTGTCCGTCCTTTTTAGCAAACGAATTTTTACTTAACCAGGTCTTGCTTCCCTAATAAATTAATTTGCCTCGGTCAATACCGTGTGACAGTGTACAGTCAACAATAATTCTATTCCTTACACTTAAAACTCTTGATTAAAGTCCTGTAGCTTCGCCTAAGATGTCTGGATGGGTGCAGGTTGTGTAGGTTTTTGGGAATCCAGCTTTGCAAAAGAAATGCTCGAGCAAGTATGAGTTTTATTGACAGTTCCAGCTGACAGCCATGAATTTCTCTTGGTCATAGCTTGTTATTCTTCGCTCACACGCAAGCACTCGAATTAATCGGGCTGTTGCGGAGCCGCATTACAACGTACGCGCAAACCCAGCCAGACCCTTTCTGTCCTCTTGATTAACTCTCGGAACACATCCCACGAACGCACAATGGATGGTTCTTCTCCAAAGGCTAGGAGCAGATTACTTGCGACTTCACAACTCTCCGTATTTATTCATTCACCCCCAATCATACTCTCACAGATCATACCAGATGACGTATCCGCCCGTGATTGGCCGCTTACCTCCCCACGTTATTATGTAACATCGGCGTTATGGTTACAATTGTTTTTAAGTTTTATATAACTAATAACAATGTCTTGAATAGCGCAATAATAAATGCCCGAAGGCGAAGTCAGTCAAACGCGGTTAGAACCCACCCAAAAACAACGAACGAATGATCCGCGTTCTCTGAACGCAACCGAGCTGATCTGAGCGCAGGGTATGTTCATGGGTACTCATGGGTACTCAGATGCGCAAAGTCTCGGTAGATTCCTAGCCTATATAACACCGGTTACAACGTTCTCGACACAGGAAGGTCAGGCAAGTCGATTGAATGTGTGAAACGGGAAGCACGATGTGACGCGAGTTCTGTACACGGGGAAAAATAAAAGGCTAATGCATTGCGTTGACTTAATGCGATAATGCGTTGCGCGAGACTTAGTGGCGAACATGACAATGATTATAGTGGCGCGGCTCAGAATTGCGCGCACGCCATCCAGTATTGCCACGACATCACTGAATAGTTTTGCAGTTCTTTTAGATAGCGCTGGCCGAAGTAAACATTACTAGTAATTAAGAGGATTAATATCTCGATTTCCAGTTTAGCTTATTTATTTTCTTGTAATTTACTCTTAATCGGTTTAGGCAGAATTCTTGAGTAAAAATTGAACAGCTAAATATTATACGATAAACAAAATGTATATAATAAATATAATATATGTATATAAACATATAACATAATACGTAATTTGTATATATAAAAATCAAAGTGTATGTTATTTATTTCATGAGAAAATATAACGTTTAAGAACATGACAATCTCGAAATTTGATACAATTTAATTTTTTTTAATTTCACTAAAATTGTATTTATCAATTTACTAAGCGTTGCTTATATACATTGAGATAACACTGGCGCATTAATAGAATTATTTATTACTGTTTTCAAAATAAGGAAAAAATAAGAAAAAATGTGATCAAATAAAAACAAAACAAAGCATATTATTGTATAGAATTGATGCAGCATTGTTTTTCTAATATGTATCAACCACGGGCAACTCAATAATAAAGTAGAAAATAAAGAAACACTTTTTTTTGAAACACAATTTGTGTTTATATTTTACGCCAATAAAAATGTATACAAACTCGAGATAGAATTATATTTCATTATTTTATATACATTTTATTATGTAGTATAATATTCAGCTGTTCAATTTTTACTCCAGATTTCTGACCAAACCAATTAAGACTAAATTACAAGAAAATAAATAAGCTAAAATGGAAATTAAGATATTAATCTTCTTAATTACTAGTAATTTTTACTTCGGCCAGCGCCAACGAGAAGAATTGCAAAACTTTTCAGTGGTGTCGCGACTTCTTCTTTCTTCTTTCTTCGATTAATGGCGCAAGGTATACTCATAAGGCCAGCAGCGATTCATCCTCGAGATGGCGTTGTGTTGCTTGGTATCAAATGATGGTAAATGTTCCAAGTCGTCATGATTTAACCCATTGCCGTTAAAACAGCGTGTTTTACTGTTAGCAAAGTATATGGTTTTAACGGCAATGGGTTAAATGTATCATGATAAGTGCAAATTTTTTATTTTATTATTTTTTTATTTTATATGAGATTTTCGTATTTGCAGTGTGTCAATGGTCGTATATCATATATGTTATCTCATTTAGATTAATGATATGTTTAGTCTTTTTGTACTTTCATTATTAGGCTAATACGAATTGGTTTTATATAACCATGTAAGATCACGTCATATCAATTTAAATGCTTTTTTTGTATTTTTTATGTAGTCTAATAATGGTATTATTTTTATAAAATCATTCAGTTTAAGAAGGTTGTCAAGATCAATTGGTAATTTAGTTTTAAGTTTAGTCCAATCATTGATGAGTATTTTCCTCTGTGCTATAAAATTAGGGCAGAAGAACGCGTAATGTTTCAAATCTTCTATGCTATTCCCGTCACATTTGCAAACGGGTGAATCGACAAGGTTTTTGCAAAACAAGTTATAATTTAAAGAGAAACGGTTGCATCTTAATGTATTCAAAATAGTAATATCCAACCTGTCCAGTCCAGATTTCCAAAACCATGGATTAACCGAGTCTTTATTATAGAAATATTTAAAATAATTTTTACCTTTACCGGAGGAAATTTGTCTGCTAATAAAGTTTTGAAATTTAATTTTAATTTTCCTATTGATGAGTTCGAAGAAGTCGTTTGGTGGTATCAGTTCTTGTGTAAGTTCTTAATCTCTAGAGGTTTCATTAGCAAGTTTGTCAGCTATTTCGTTGCCCGAGATGCCAATGTGGCTCGGTATCCAAACAAGATCGACAGTGATATCATATGTTGATTCAATTTCCAAGAGAATTTTCTTTATCTCAAGAATGATGTAATTGTTTTGTTTGGTAGAAATATTTAAAATAGAGTTTAAAACACTCAGTGAGTCTGAAAATATAGCAAATTTGTGATATGAGAAGTTAATAAGATGCATTTGTTTGATAATATCGAGGGATTTTAAAATGGCTAGGGCCTCTAAGGAAAATATAGATAATTGAGCAGGAAGTTTAATTGCTTTTTTAATTCCTTTATCGAGTATAAATATGCCAATACCGGTATAGTTAAAATGTTCTCTTTTCGAACCATCAGTAAAGAAACATGTACTATTTTTTATCATGTTATCATACATTTCAAAAAATAAATTGTTGTTGAAAGTTTTGTCTATATCGTTATTAGGTTTTATAAATTTTTGATTGTCTGTTTTAATTACGTTATGTCTATAAAAAATTATCTCTCTATTATAGTCAAAAACAGACGAGAAAGTTTTTTTCTAAGTTTTTAAGTTAATATTGTGTTTGATTGCGAAATTGTAAATGTTTGTTAATATATGGTCATTCTGTAGGTTGTATTTATTAGAATTAGTTGAAATCGATGATTTTAGCGTGAATAATTTATCTACAATTGCATTATTATTATAAATAAAAATTTTAACTATATATTTGTTTGAGAGTAATTCTAATCTGCCTTTAAGAGGCATTATTTTAGACTCTGCATATATAACGTTATTAGGTGTTGAAAGTCTGTAGCCATAGATAAGTCGAATTATTTTCCTCTGTAAGACTTCCAGCTTATCTAGATTAGGGTTACTATACGAAAAACAGCTAGATCGATATTCAATTAAGGTGCGAATAAATGCCATAAAAATAATAGTGAGGTTGATGGGGTGGGCACCCCACCAGGTTCCCCTCAAGTATTTAATGATATATAGTCTCTTTTTAACCTTTTGGGTGACTTTTTTCAGGTGTTCGTTCCAATTGAGTTGGTAATCAAAGATAAGACCCAGATATTTGACTGATTGTTCAGCTACCAATTGGTGGTTGTCGATAGTTAGATAATGTTCATCAAGATTTATACAACGTCTGGAAAAAATTATAAATTTGGTTTTTGGTAAAGAAACTTTCAATTTCAGGTCATTTAAATAATTCATGATGTCTGACAGTGTATTTTGGATTTTATATTTGACAGTATCTAACTTAGGATCAGACGTGAAGAAACATATATCGTCTGCGAAACTAATTACATCAAAGTCTGAGGGAAATTTCGTCTTTAGATCTTTAAGAAGAATGTTAAATAAGATGGGGGGTAAGACACTACCTTGTGGAAGACCTTTCGACGCAAATCTAGCTTAGTCATAGTTGTTCAAATTTTTAAAGAAAATTCTCCTCATTTTAATCAAGTTGTGAATCACTTTAACTACATTATTGTCGATTTTCATATCGATTAAGGTTTTAATGAGAATTTCAATATTAACCAAATCAAAGGCTGATTCAAGATCTAAAAAGATAGCGCCTAAGTAGTTTTTGTTCAATATAGAGTCATAGATAGAAGTGGTTAGGTAGTTTAAGGCATCCTGACATGATTTGTCAGATCTAAAACCAAATTGACATTCATCGAAACAGTTGTTCTGTTCTAAGTAGAAGGTCAGTCTATTTTTGATAATTTTTTCAAAGATTTTAAGTATACACGACGATAATGCAATAGGGCGAAATTTACCTGGGGTAGATTTTGGGATTAGAATTGTCAAGTAATTGATCCAGTCATCAGGGATAATAGATGTTGTTAGAATGCAGTTATAAAATTTGATCAAAATTGCTAAGGCATTGTTGGGAAGATTTTTTAGCATTAAGTAGTCAATCTGGTCTAAGCCAGGAGAAGACTTAGATTTTTGAGATTTAAGAATCTGCTGGACTTCCAACAAAGTGATGTCTTGCGAGAGGTAAACATCAGCGGTATACTCCAAGTCAAGAGTTGTATCACTGCGAGAAATATCTAAATTATCCACTGAAAGTTTTTGTTTGATGTTATTGATTTCTATAAGGTTCTTTAAATTCAATGGGGATGCTTCGGGTGAAGGAATTTTAGAGTTGAATTTTCTTATCAGATTCCACATTGATCGTGAGGACATTTTAGGATCAATGCTCTCACATAGTTTAGAAAAGGAATTCCTCTGAGATGTTTTGTATGTTTTTTTTGCTAAAGCTCTTGATTTATTTCTATTAATTTTATTAATAAGGCTCGGGAAGGTTCTGTACAACTTTTCCGCCTTATTTCTTTCTTGCTTAGCAATTTGGCAGTTTTAGAATATCGAGTTGAATTTTTGGATTGTTCTCGCTGTAATCAATAGAGAGGGATTTGTTTTTAAGCTTGGAATTAGATTCCATAACACAGCATTTAATCAAATCAGTGAAAGCTTGGTATTTCGCCCTGATATTGAATTCATCGATGTGATCAAGTTGATCATCATTTGCGATGAGGTTTTCCATTTTGTTTTTAAAATAAGTAAGATCAATCAAATTTTGATTGATTTCATACGAGAACAGTCTCATTTGGTCAATTATAGTATTCAAGTTAGTAAGAGTAGGTAGATGATCACTACCCAATTGGTCATCGAAAACTGACCAGGAAGCAAAGGGAATTAAATTGGTTGTAATAAAGGTTAGATCTAGGGTAGATGGGGAATTGCCATTATGAGGAAAGTGTGTGAGGGAGTTATCATTCAAGATTACAAAATTATATTGGTCAATGAGGTCAACGAAAAGGTTGCTTATGTTGGTTGATTTACTTGCACCCCAGGTGTAATGATGGAGATTAAAATCACCAGAAACAATAAGCTTATCGAATCGACTCAAGTAGTCAAAATAGCGTTGAAGGTGATATCTAGTAATCTTCCCAGAAGGGGAACGATAAGTATTAACAATTGTAATGGTGCTTTCAGAGGTGAAGATTTTTATGGCAATTGATTCTAAGGTATGGGGGAAAGATGGGAAGTCTTCAATTAGTTCAAATTTTAGTTTGTTGTCAAATATAATAGTTAGATTTATTAAATTTTTATTGGTTTGGTTTTCTTTATAATAAATGTTAAAGTTATTTATTTTGAGTTTGTCAATGCTATCCTTACTAATCAAGCTTTCGTTTAGCAGGATAACATTGGCAGTTTTAGTTAGTCGTAATATGTCAGGTTTTTTGCCAGATAAGCCCTGGCAATTCCACTGGCATATATTTAGTTTAGTTGAGGTCATTTAAATAAGTCGCTTAGTTCTAAAAAGTTTAGTATAAATTTTTCTAAAGTATCTCTTTTTTCAGAAGAGATGTCATTTAAATTAAGTCTATTTACAATTTTAAGTAGGTTATTTTTACAATTAATATCAGTCTTATCAAAATTGATTTTGTCTAAATTTAATATTTTAGTTTTTTGTACAAAAGTTTCAAAGGTTTCTTCATTATGGATGGTGGGGTTAGTAGAAGTGTCCGTGTTTTTATCTGCTTTACAGTTATAAATTGGAGTGTTAAGTTTTTTATTTGTTAGGTCAGAATCGTTTTTAGTTATTAGATTAGCATTATTTCCCTTTGTATTGTTTATTATCCTGATATTAGATGTATTTTTTTTATTTGGGCTCTTAGGCTTGATGAATCCCTTTGGGTTGCGGTGGTTATAAACTATTGAAGAATAGTTTTCTTTTTCTTCAGGCACTAATGATAGCGCTTGGTAATTGTTAGAAAGGGCAGGGAATTCATGATGAGAGCAAATGCCAGGTATTGGCTTTTCATTGGGATTGCTCAGAATTGAAGAGTACGAAAAAATGTTGTTTTTCCTATTCCTAATAATTTTGTTTTTGGCGTCTTTATAAGTGATGCCGGCTTGATATGCAAGTACAGCTGTGTCTTTTTCTCTTTTTCTCAGTGGTTGCCTTTGCATGTAATGCAAACTGGCAAGTTGTTTTGTTGAACTTCACATATCTCGTTTTCTATGTGGGGTTGTTTCCCACACCACTTACATCTGGCAGAACTTTTGCAGAATTTTATTTTATACTGTTGTGCCTAAAACAGTTATAGCAGGTTTTAACGTTTGGGATATAATCATTAACTTTATAAATGCAGTATCTAAATTTAATCGACTCTGGAAGTAGTTCTGAAGTGAACCTTATCATCACAGTGTCTGAGTCAACATAGGTAGCTTGTCTAGTTACCGAGTCCAATGTTTTTCTCTTAAATCGGATTATATCAATGATTTTTGCGTTAACTATAATTTCTTTTTTCAAAGTGTCAATTGAGTATTCAGCAGGAATATTCTTTACGTGCCTGGTTGAGCGGCGAAATGTGGAACTAACGTAGAACTCGAGCCGTAAGACGGCTCTCGTTCCGTAAGTTCCACATTTCGACACTCAGCCCGGCACGTAAAATGCCGTATCGGCCTCGGGCGCGGTGGCGCCCTCGAGCGTAATATACTATTATCACGCCTATTTTACTGAGACGACTATGTGGGATAAAAGCTCTCAAGTTATTTAAAGTGAACTTTTCGTCAATGATAATACTATTTGCAGCTAAGATGTTATTGGTTGTAATTTTAAATTTGTTTAGACCTATTGTATCTACTCTAAAGTCTATTCCATCATAGTTTTCGACTAATAAATCACCCAGTTTGCTCTGGTGGATTCTTTTAACTTTATCGTTAACGTATTCACTTTTAATTGTTTGGACGTATACAATATAAGGAGGATTATGTACAGGTTGGAAATGTTTTGAAAAATCAGTAAAGTTACACGCTTTCGTGTTTTCGAGTATGTTTTGAGTAGTTGGAATGTTAGAGATGTTTACATTTTTATCTGATTCACGAGTTGTTGTTTCGGTTGTTCTAGAAACCTTTTCGATTTTCCATTTTTTGCCTAATGTAATTTTATTCCTGTTTTCAGGTTGTAAAATATGCGATTCGTTTACAGAAACTTCGTTAATTCTCTTTAAACTATTTTTAATTTTAGTAGAGTCGTCAAGTTTAGGATACTCATCATGATTGGAGTTATCCGTCATTTCAATATCAATACCATTATTAGAATTGTTCAAATTACTCACCATTTGGTGATTGTACGTATTTAATTTATCATTTTCTCGGTTTGACATTGGCCAGTGCCAACCTCCTCGTATTGCCTAGGCTATAATCGGCGGACAGATAATAGTTAAGTTCAAGAGTAAAATCTTTTGACACACTATGACGTCCGCTCTCGTCGGCGTTCAAAACGCGAATGGTGGTGTCGCGACAATACTAGGTAGCGTGCGTGCAATTCTGAGCCACGCCACTAGAATCATTGTCATGTCCGCCACTAAGTCTCGCGCAACGCAAGAAATTGTAATTTCATGGCGCTATTCAGTCGCGTCAAAACAGAATTTCTGCCTTTGATACGACTGAGTGGCGCGCAAGAAATTAACCAACAGTGCCGCCTCTTTTCCGTGTACGAGAGTGTCAACACAAGACACTTAACAAGCGATTTTATTTACCTATCTCGAGAATAAACAATAGGGGTAGAGACCAGCATTGAATTCACCAAGTAAACGGGCGACAATTCAAGTTTATTCAATGGTAAAATCAAATAATAGTATATTATATATCAAGGGAACAAAGCGAAGCTTTGTCCCCTTGTCAACGCTGTTTTATGTCATTGATGCACTTAAAATACGGTTTTAGATCCCGAGAGAAATCAGAAATAAAACAATATTTTGGTCCGCCAACCACAGGGAGCAAAGCAAAGCTTTGCTCGCGATAAAACGTTTTACTCTCTAGGGATCAAAATGTTGTTTTACTCCCGCTTTCGAGGAAACAAATTGAGTTTTGCGTGCACCGATGACATAAAATAAGATAAGAGAGAACTCATCGTAATATCCGAACATTCCGTCGAAAGGGTTATTTTGAGCGATCCAAAATAAAACAAAAAATATGTACACGCTCAACGTTAATACTTCTTGAGCG